>JAQMCX010000015.1:6490070-6516298 GCA_029814765.1 Acanthurus leucopareius
TTAATTGATCGTTTATCAAACTATATAAAAGCTATTATGTTAAAGCTATTTTTCTTGAAATAAATGAAGCTATCGGTGCAATATGAGCTGATACAGGTGACTGTTGATTACCGTAAAGATAGTGTAAAGATTTTGAGATAATGATTTACTGTACAGGTGATACAGGTGACTGTTGATTACCGTAAAGATAGTGTTAGGATTTTGAGATAATGATTTACTGTACATGTTAAAAAAGTCGCAAAGTTTTATTGCGAGAATGTGAAATCCTTGCCTCTTTGTTCTTTGTATAAGTACTGAATTCCTTTCACTTAGGCAAAGCCTCAATTCAAAAGTAAACACATGGTTAACTTAAGAAGCACCATCCTTTATAAGAGGCCATACCTCCACAGTAATATTAAGGGATTGTGACTACAGTAATGTGAGATTAATGACCTGCCTAGTAATGTGAAATCAATCGGGAGTCCACGTCAATGGATGTGTGAAAAACAGCCACTGACCTGGGATTATCACTATGCGTTCTTGACAAACCGGTCCACTGTCTCACCTGGTCTGCTCTTTTCTTGAGTCTGTCCCTCTGTATTGAATCTCTATTGATTTTATGGCTTTATCCTAAACTGAATACTGAGTTCTTGTGGGCAGTAAGGTCAGATAACCCCCTTTATTTTTCTTCAGTCTTTTCACTTGAACCTTCTTTTTTTAAATTTTGGTGAGAAAAACTCAATATTTCCATCAGTGTAAAAAAAGAGATTTTTTAAAGGTCATTAAGAAAAATAAAGGGGGTTTTCATCTCTACTGCCATTGCAGTGTTACTGCTATAACAGTTAGTGAGGGCTGTGAAGTAGCAATGCTTCAACTTCCTGTTGATATGTGCTGTTAACCACATCACAAGGGCCTACTTTTAGGTACACACGGTGACAACTTTAAAACGGAAAAGTGCATTAGTTAGCTCATCTGCTCTGCCATGTAAACAAAGGTGGCACACTTGCCAGCTAATGAGAGCAGAAACAGGGCTAAAATTAGCAGGTAATCCCTGAACCAGCAAGCAAACAGCATCAGTACAGCAGCAGTTTTTAACATTTACTGACAGCATTAACGCTTGGGGGCCAAAACAGGAGACTTTCCCGGAAGTGTTTCCCCCTTTCTTTGCCTTGAGGGACCAGAAGAAACTCAACAGCTTTATATATTTATGTTTTTTTTTTTATTTAAAAAAAATATCTCTCAGTCGTTTCATTGCAGCTCTGCTTGAGTTTTACTGTTACAGGCGGGACCTCTTCTCTCTTTCACACACATACACACACACACACACACACACACACACACACACACACACACACACACACAGGGGCAGAGCAAACGAAAGAAAATGACTTCGCAACATCTCAAAACGCTACTGAAATTACAATAACATCGTCCAACAATGTCTGGTTGTTAAAAAAACCCCAAAAATTATTTTTCAGTTCCTCTTCTTATGGGGCTAAAATCGCGCACAGTCATAAGGCAAACAAAACAACATGTTGCTTGCGAAAAAACTAAAAAAAAAAGGAAACATCTGTTAATATTCCGTAAATCTACCTCCTGTCTATATTTTGCAAACTCATTTTTTGTAACTAGAGATTTAAAAAAAAACACCCCTAAAACTTCAAGAAAGAAAATTTCAGTAATCTAAACATTTTCAGCAATCTCAGGAGTCGATTGAGGACATAAGATTAAAGTGCTCAGATAATGGCGTCTATACCTGTGTGCGTCACCGATGGGCAAGGCAGCAACCGAGTTAATTGATCGTTTATCAAACTATATAAAAGCTATTATGTTAAAGCTATTTTTCTTGAAATAAATGAAGCTATCGGTTCAATATGAACTGATACAGGTTACTGTTGATTACCGTAAAGATAGTGTGAAGATGACCACATTTTCTGGGAAGTGAAACACCAAGTGTTAACATTAAGTTGTCCATATAAATCCAAATCCAAATCCAAACTGTCCAAATCAATCATTATTCCGTGCTTACAAATCCAAGCATAAACATTGTATGTATGCTATATGTGTAAGTAACGATAAAACGCCGACTTTGAAACAAAACTAATGACAGCTGCGAAACTGCCGCGTGATATTTTAACGGTATTTTGGGACAACGGAACTACACGGAGCTCTCTTGACATACACGGAAGTATGAGATTCATCAGCTAATTCGTATGATTTTTTAAAATATTTTTTAAGTACGATGAATTTATTTAACATGAGCAACAGTAACTCACTCAGAGCTGAGGTGTGGTCAGTGTCCTCCTGGTATAGCAAGAGGTGGCGCGATTTAGTCCCTTTGTATCCGCTTTTTTTGCAACGTGCCGGTAACACCCCCCCCCCGTCTCTATCTGTCCTCTGTTATCTCCTTCCTCTCTTTCCTCTCTTTCCTGGTCATTTTAACACTGATGTGCAGTTTTACTTGGGCGGCTCTCTATTGAATTCAGCCTGAATTGTTTAAAAAAGCCTGTTCGCACATGTCAGCGCAAGGCTTTAAAACTACCTGTCATGCAGTGCAACACACTTTTGGATTTAATATATAAATATCATGAAATCATATATTTAGAATACACTACATACTCAATAGACATGACCTCTGATAGGAAAAGGTATAATCTTTCACACTGCAGGATGCTTTCAGTTCTCTTTTTAGGTGGTTTTGTTTAAGTTTGTCAACAATACATACGTTTGTGTGAAAACCTGCAGGCCATACCACGTTCCTGTCTAAAGGTAGAGTTACTTTTTTCCTATATTTTTAACTCTAAAGTCGTTTTTTTTTGTTTTTTTTTTTGCCAAAAGAAGTGGGAGGATGTGGACAGTTTCCTGCAGGAGTCCGCTTTGTCACGGGACACTGCAAGACTGGCAGAAAAGCTGTGTGTGCTCATACAAGCATGCATACAGATAATCACACATCAAAATTTGCACACAATGAAACTTAACTGAACATAATTACATACACAGTTTCTATACACAAACAACAAAAATGAGGAATGAGGAATTTTTATGCTTTTTTATACAAGTATGTGTTGCCTTTTTTATTTCAATGTTGGTATATCAAATGAGTGTTACACTCATATAGACCTTATAACAGAAATCTCATTTTAGCTTTCAGTTTGGAACCTTTCAGGATGGAAGATTGTCTATAAAGAAAACTGTCAGTTTATGTATCTGGGAGAAAATGACTTAAACTATCACAACTGTAAACACTGTGTGATCTTACAAAAGTACACGCTAGAAAAAAATTAGAAAAAACAGAAAAACTACCGTTATATCTGCTGTGGGAGTCTTAAATTTGATGAATCAGGCTGTTTTACTCCACATCCTCTGCAACCTGTTGCATGCCTGGCAAACCCTAAAAAAAGAGTAATCCCAAATAAAAACTAACTTTAACTCCTGTGGATGTTTTTTGATTACAAGATAGTCAGACTAACCACTCATTGACCTTCGAATTGACCACTGAATACAAGAATACTTTCAAGTAATCATAAAGCACTTTGAATTGCTTCGTGTCTGAACATTATGAACCTGCCTTGCCTCACAGAGTTGAAAAAATACTGAAAAAATGACCACTTACCAGGTGGAGTCCTGGGAGCATCACATCTTTGTCACATGGACACATACTATACAAAAAATAATGCATTTGGGTTTTGAAGGACCCTAAAAGCAATTCAGCTGTCTCATTAGTGCCCGAGAAGGTTTTTAAAAGTGAAATGCAGCATGAAAGCACCTTGATACATGTTAGCAGGTGCTCCAGCTCTTCACAACACTTTATCCAAAAAGGTTTTCTGTTCTGCGGGCAAATTAATGATTAAAAAGGATCCATGAAAATGTGAACCTTATGCTTAACTTGTCTTAGGAGTCTACTCAGTCTTCATGTTACACAGCACTGTAACTTTTCACTGGGTGGTGGCGCTGAGGGTGTTCATGGCAGTAGATTATGGTACATTAAATACACTGCCACTGATGTATAATCTGCAAAGGTTTTGCATTTCTCCTTTTTTTCCTCCTGGCTTATCTTGTTAATACACGGTGAGTAAACATGCATACCTCTAAAACGCATCACTGAGAAGCATATCATTCTTCATAAAAAACAAGCTTCCCTCACGGTTGACATATTTGTTTATTTCATTATCACAACAAACAGCCCTGTCAGTTACATAGATTTGCAGAAATGGAGCTGGAGAAAAAACCCTGAGGGACTTGACAATGGTGGTGGTGGTGATGGTGGAGGAGTGTTGGAGGAGCATGGTAGATCTGACTGAAATGACAGCAGAGAAAACAAAAAAAACAACAGGTTAAAAGGTGATTTTAAGTTTGTTTTTTTTTTTGCCCAAAGCAGTTGAAGCCAGAAGCTCACTTGTTTGTAAGTTAATGAAATGACTTTTTTTGTTGTCACGTCTGAATGCATTTGCTGACATTTCATAAGAAGCAGCCAGTGGAAGAATACAATAACCATTTTGTACCGTTGTATGCATTTCCTGTTTTCTGCCATCTTTCTCTCCCTGCAGGGGGTCAAATGAGTTTCTCTGAAGGCTGCCCA
This sequence comes from Acanthurus leucopareius, assembly GCA_029814765.1. Taxonomy (NCBI): domain Eukaryota; kingdom Metazoa; phylum Chordata; class Actinopteri; order Acanthuriformes; family Acanthuridae; genus Acanthurus; species Acanthurus leucopareius. Next base: position 6,494,629 of record JAQMCX010000015.1, read on the forward strand.
TTCAAGGAATAATGCATCCGCTGCCTCTCTGAATATTATAGAACATATAGTGTTTTGTTGAATGCAATGAGGTTGCTTCTATACTTGTTTATTTTGCACTATTGACCAAACTTCTTTATTAGCTTAATTCAAGCAGTTACTAGAATGTTTTGATATTCACATGTTATGCATTTTTAAGTGAGAGCGCTATGACATAACATGGAGGATGTGATTAACAATGACCACAGTAGCATGAGAAAAATACGAATGCGTACATACTGTTAATGTTTTACCTTGTGGCGGCAGTTTGTCCTTCCTCCCAACTGAAAAGAAAAATACTCATTGATGTTGTCTTTCCATCATTCCTCTGGTTTAAAAAAAAAAAAGAAAAAGAAAAGAAGCCATTCTTTACACTGAGTTAATATTTACCAAAAACTCTTCCAGGAGGATCACTGGGTGACAGAAAAGCCTTCAAAGAGAACAGGAATGTCATCAGTGTAACCCAACCGTCATGTGGAAAAATGTGTTTTGACCTGAGGATGGCACATTAACAAAAAGGAGAAAAGTTACTATGTGATTAGACTTGATCTTAAGTGACATGAATGTACAAAATTCAATGGCAATTTATGTCGTTCAAAAATTTTACTCAAAGCAACAGATACGGCCCCTGTTGTGCTACAAGAAGATTGAGGAAATCAAAGTCTGTTCAAAAGCTGTGTGCTAATCAATCAAGCAGATATTAAGATGTTTTGTAGAATAAGAAAAGGTTTGACCTTTAGATGGAAAAAAACCCCAAAACTGGGGATCTAGGTCATCAGAATTTATTCTCAAAGCAATTGCATTGCATTTGATTAAATAGCTGTCAGGAGATTTCACCCAGAACCACAACTGTTAACCTCATGATGGCGCTAGATGAAAAAACACTAATGTCAACAGGATTCATCTACTAAGGACCAAAGATGCAACGATTGCCATCAAAGCTCAGTTTCATGGAATTTATTCAAAGATATTTCCGTCTGGAACATTCACCAGGCTGCTAAACTAGATAAATACATACCTTCCATTATAAGCGTCTCCAGGTATCTGTGTTTGTATCATCCATCATCTCTGCCCTACTGAGCGCAGCAGCCCCGCTCTCCTCAGCATGTTGTTTACATTTGGGATCAGCTCTTCCTGAAAGTCCCACAGTCGGGTGTCCAGCTGGATCTTCTCCAGTGGCTGATAATAAGGGATGCTCAGTCGAGAGTGAATGATGTGACACAAGTCCGGTGGAATCCAGAACTGCTCTCCGAACGTCTCCAGCACTAAATGCACTGAAGTCTGCTCCACCATCCTGTGAAGCACAGAGACATTAACACGATGAATGTCAAAGGATTGACCATCTGGTGACCTGTTGAAGTCAGAACAAGCTGGAGCTCAAGGCTCTAAAGACCTGCTCTCATCAACTTGTGTGACCCCCTTTTGAAAATATGTAGTCTTTTCTAATCCTGGGCACCCAAAATCATCCACTCCATCACCAAAAACAAGCACAGCAGAGGATGTAGTTTCTTCAGCAGCGGAAGAAATCCAACCTGCCGAAAAGACTATGATGGTGCACGTTTTCATAGCCATCACGAGTCCATCCTCACCTCGTCCGTCACCATCTGGTGAGCTGCTGCCGCTGCCAAGGAAGTGAGCAGACTGCAGCGCATCATTCGCTCTACTGAGAAGGTGATCTGCCATCCCTCCAGGACCTGCATGCATCCAGGACCCTGGAGTCCTGAAGGCGTGCAGGAAATGTTGTGGCCAACCCGTCTCATCCCGGACACAAACTGTCTGTCCACCTCAGTCAGTGTGTTGCATTTATGCACCATCTTTTTAAATCTTGCACATTGCAAATGCTCTTTAAGCTTAACACTCTAACCTGTTGCACATTCCCAAATATCAATTATATTGTTAATGTTGTTCAAAATATTTTTATACTTTGTACAACATTTTCTTAGTCAATTTTCTATTAATGCTTCCAGACTTGCAGAAGCATGCTTGTTTAGCACCCTAATGCCACAGCAAATTCCCTGTATGTGGAAAGCTACTGGCAATAAACCTGATTCTTAAACCTGATTCATAGATGTTTATCTCCAACTCCTGCTGTTGATACCTACAACAAAGGATTACACTTACAGTGTAGTTTCAAAGTGCATACAAAAAGTCTGTTTACCTTGGCTGAACAATCAGCTTGTAGGGATTGTACTGAGTACTTCTGTCGGGCTCCCATTTGTAGATCCGCTCCAGAATATTAAAGCCTGGCACCCCTCTCCACACAGGCATTGCAATGCTTTTGGTTTCCTCGTAGAATTTCTTGGGATAGTTATGGGTTTCAACAAAAAACACACCAGCCTGCAGAGCATGGATGCAAGTTTGATGGAAGTTGAAAAGAAAGAAAGAACATCTGCTTATTGTCTAAAATGTTCAGTAAGAGTGAATGCAAATATCATATTGTAAGTAACTAAATGCAAACAAACGAGGAGTAACCTACCTTAGGATGCTCCTGTTGCAGCATGTCCATGAGGGATGTTAAGTTGTTGTGCTGGTACGGCATTATAATCTCATCGATGTCATGCAAGAGGACGTAGCGGGAACGATCCATGGACCTGTAAATGCACTCATTAAGTGTGGCTATTTGGCCAAAGTAGTGCACGTCCCCCTCGTCTTTTGAGGGGATCCAGCCATGAGATGGATTCAGATATTGGTCGATCGGCCAAGGAACAATCTCCACAAAGCCCTCCTGGCTGTAGCTCTGCAACAGGTGGTCAAGCTCTGGGCCACAGCTGGTGTTATAGATCACCACCCTGTCCACACCCAGCAACCTGTGGCAAGGAGAGTTTGTTCAAGTTTACAAAAAAACACATCATGCTCGGTCAAAACAAGACTGTATAAAAGAGTTTTCTCTGGAGGAAAATGCTAAAGTGTCCCTTTAAAAAAAAGGTCAATTTTAGAGCATTTAGTGGTATCTAAGTTACAGATAGCATCTGAGTCATCCTTCCCTTTCATAGAAGTAGGAACCCCTACAGTTGCAATAAAACTTGCAAAACATCCTCTACAGAGCCTGTGTTCGTCTATGCTGGGCTATTGTAGAAACATGATGGTGCAACATGGCAGATTTCGTGGAAGAGAACTTATTCTCTGTAAATACAAAAGGCTCATTTAAAAAAGGTAGTTATAAACACGCCAACTCTTTTTTAGCCAATTGTAAACTTATTAAAACAAACCTATGAACATTTTTCCATATTCGCTAATTCACCCCCCTAAACCCTACAGACTGGACCTGTAAGTTATCATCCCTCTCATAGTTGAGACATTTCAGTTGAGACCAAAGAGGTGAACTGACCAACAAACAACAGATGAACGTTGCTATCCTTTGTTATTTAGTCACTAGCATGGCTTAATAGCAAAAACATGCATACATCATGATTACAGGACCAATCCTGAGTGAGAACAACAGCAACACCTGCACAGTGTAATACAAAGTCACCTTTGCAACCCTTTTGAGGCTTGTTTGAGATCATACTTTACTGTGATGCTGCTGTTTTTGTGTCTACCCTCTGTACTCTGAAGCGCTGACCTGTACATCTCCAAGGTCTGTGCATACTGAAGAGCGTTGTTCAGTTCAAACAGGTTGGAGATGCAGACTGTAAAGTTAAACAGCATCGTTGTCTCCTTCGTCCCACCGGCCTCCTGGTTTCTGATGGGGAGCCAAACCTGCGAAGGGTCCTCCGCACCGTCTTGCTGAGTCAGAAGAGTCACATGGGTGGCGCTGCAGTCTTTAGGGATCTGACACATGACGTTCGTGGTTCCGAAGGTAAAACCAAAGTTGTCTGGGTTTTCTTTCATTTGCGCTGGGGTTGTGTTTGATAACTGACCTTCGCAGCAGAAAGCACAGTAAAGGGATGGAATGGTGTCTCTTTTGAACATGCCAATGATGCGTACATTATGATCTTTCACCCTTCGGTCCATGTAGGCCGACACAAGAAGATGCCTGGTGTGCTTGATGGGGGTGATGGTCTGGTCGGCCAAACGTATGGGACAAGCGTTCGTAATGTGACGTAGGTTTCGGAACGGCCTCGGGATCGGCAGTGGGACAACCCTGTAAGTCCCCAGGAACGTCACGACCACAACCACAAAGATGGAGATACTGATGGAGAAGACGACAAACTGCCTCCTGAGTTTTTTCCACTTGTCCATTTAGCCAAAGATGGAAGAATCCTGAGGGAAAATTTAAGAGTCACCATTAAAGAGAGAGATCTGAAGCCATGCTTCAAAACACACTTGATAAAGTCAATCTGCAAGCTTGTTTCTGTCAGTAATACGACCCAGATGCAGACAGGAAACAGATTATTGAAATAAATTCATCTAATAAGGGAAAGTTTAGTGTTTAATCACCCTGTGATTAACACTAATTTCATTGACTGTTGTGTTCTTTCCTGTTTGTAATATGACTGTTGTTTTTCCACATTGTGCAGGCTCCATTTTAGCACAACCCAGGGTCGAGTATAAGCAGATTACATGTAATGGGATAATCAAATATAGAGGCCATTAGCCCAGATAAGAACTGAAAAAACATGTTATTAGAATTATCAAGGTTAACCCTTATATTTTTAATATGACTAAACTACAGCAGTTCCAAATGTATTAAATTTTTGCTCTGTTGAGTCATAAGTGTGTCTGATATAGAGGCTTTGTTAGAGAAGAGCTCCACCTTGCGGCAGATCTGGATGAAGAAAAAAAGAGTCAAGATGTCATTTTCTTTTCCTGGTATCAACTTCAAAAACACAAGAACGTCTATGTCCAGTGCAATTTGTACTGCTGAAAAAAATTTGATACTGAAGTAATCAAAAAGTATTCAAATCAGATTACAGTATCTGTAATCCAGTGTTCTAAGTACATTACAATGTCGTGTTTTTTTCAATGACTAACAAAATTTCAAAGGAATCTGAGCCCAACCCTGAACATTCACTGTGAATCCAATAAAAGTTTCTTAAATATGTTCTCAACACTCTTCTGCCTTACTCTGTATAGTATCACGTTTATCTTCATGTGTAGACCTCAGGACAAGAAAATGCACGTAAACAAACTGCAATCTTAATTCTCAGGGATGAACAAATTTGCCATGATTGGATTTAATAGTTAAATCATCATCCAGTGTTCTATCGAAAGACTAATTTCAACCAGGGGATCAATCCAGATCTTTTCAGAGTAACACTGTTGTGTTCAAAGCACTGGGTCTATTTTTTTAATGTGTTATATTTGGCCTTTATCAACATTTCAAGTGCTATTTTTGTATATTTTTTAGGGTTTTCTGCATCTGCTTCAGTTTGCGACTTGCAGTAAAACTACGCATAGTACGTTGTGTTGCATTCACTGACACGCGATAGAAATGGCTCAAGACGAATGTGAACGATTGCTGGTTTCCTGAGGAGTAAATGTGTGTCAAGAAATCATCGGTGGTATCTCACGGCTTGTAGTAGCTCGTCCCCTGATATGAAACGAAAAAGGGGGGTGAACTTCACTCCACTGTGCAACGAGGTCAGTAGGTCGCCCTTGTCGCTAGTTTGATCTCCGTGGATTTATCAAAGTTAACCCACTTACACAGCGACACTTTGCAAGTAATGTAAAAAATAAATAAAGAAAAAAACTTACCTCAATTTGCGTAGAACATGTGGACAAACAGCAGGCCGGCGTCCAGCATCAGCAGCAGGTGTGTCTGGGAGCGGCACAGGTGGAGTGAGATGAGCAGTCGCTGGCGCTAGGAGGTCCTTAAAACAGGTAGCCAATCAGAGTGAGGTGTGTCTGACAGCAGGGTAGTGCAGCGGTAGTAACGGACTGAGAATATGTATGCCACAGCAATTAAAGTACGATAGGATATTTTGAGATTTAGCTATTACAATGGAGCAAAGCGTGTAACTTAGAAAACAACAACAGCAATTAGTCCGGGGCAATAAAAATGTAACTGCGAATTCAAAAGCAAACATGAAGCGCTTGAACACATCCCAATCATTTTGTTGTAAAGCATTTATATTTCATTTCCCGTTCTCAATCTGCTGTGGACTTTATGAGCCATGCAATTGTTTGCAAAAATGGCTTTCATATTATGTTGTGAACCAGTGACTGTGCAGATAAGGGATTTTGTGTTATTTCTTGGAGCATAATGTAAAATGGCATTGTAAAAAATAACAGTATAGGGGAAGTATGTTTATTTACTCTTTCTGTCTTTTGGGGGATTTGATTTTTTTTTTTCAATTTCTAAATTAAAACAAAAAATCCTAATCCTAATATGATGTCACACATGCAGCTAATGTTGGTGGTGACAGACTGAACTGGTTGTTGTAGTGGCAACATTTATTACCAGCATTGAATGCGAGTCCAACTTTTTTTAACAGTAAGGGTTTCATTTCCACCAGCAGGTGTCGCCAAAAGGCAAACATTGAACCAGGATTCTCTGTTGCTGCGTCAGTGCTGCTTCAATGTATTTGTTGTACTTTCATTGTGATAGATGGCACTTAAAAAGATCTTTCATATGACGGATAAAGATATATATGTGAATTTATAAAAGTATAGATTATATAATCTCATAATATCCATATATTTGTAGATGTATGTATACAGTGTTGCTAGTTTGTGTGTTTCTAATTTGATTAAACAATACCTTTTTATAAATGTGTAGGCCCACACACATAGCACAATACAAAAATCACATACAAAAAGCCTTAACAAGAACTGGCAAAATCAATGTTGAATAATTCTACCTTCATTGATATTGTATTTGCACTAAATCACAATATTAAAAAAAAAACACATTAGTGACTCTTTGAAATTCTGGTACAACGATCCTTCGGGCTAAATGATAAAATCATCATGCTAAACTACTCACAATGACAGAGCATAAAAGATTATGTTCAGAATAGTTTAGATTGTTAGCAGGCAACCTCTACCTGTTGTTAGTAGATGAAAAGTTACTACTTTAATCCTGGAAACCTTGAATGTCTGCTGAAACCAAGTGAACCTAGAACTTTTGAGGATCTTGAGTGTATTTATGCCAACATATTTAATTTCACTCTTACAACAGCTACCACTGAGGAACTAATGGGTTTTTTGTACTTAAATGATATCTCTAAAATTCCTGTTAGAAGCAGAAGAAGATCTCAGGAGTGAGCAGATCGTTACACTTCCAAATGATTCAGCACTTTTTTAGAAAGACAAATCAAGACGGCTTCAACACACAGGCCCCTGTTGATCCATCAAATCAGCCTCATACTGCAGATCTTCAAAAGCCTTGCCTCGTCCTCTGAGAACAGAGTCTCCCATCCTCCCAACTGTGGAAGTGCCTGACCCATATATGTAAATTAGAAGGAGTTGATTTTATGTTTGGGGTGGAGTCAAGAATCTCAAATCCAGTTCAAGAGCCATTTGATTTTTCAGTGAGGACTTTTTGGTCTTAATCCAGAACTAAACCGGTGCAAAATGTGGTTGAATAACTTTATGTAAACCATCTTCGTTTGAGAGCAGCACAGGTGAACTTTTTAATAAAGACAAACCTTTTTCTATCACAGTTATCCTGTTATTTTTATTTTTCAATCATGAAAACACATCTTAGACAGCAGTGACACAGTTATCTGGTCCCTCATCTCACATAACTTGTCTTCTTTCTCCATATGTGATAATTTATCTGCTGTTAACATTTGACCGAGGGGGAAATAACTGTGAGCTGAGGAGGCAGTGTTAGAGGAGCAGATCCTGATATTGTTTCTCTTTATTATCAGAAGAGAGGAAGCCAAATGACTCCCAGCACAGCGTGCGCCTTAACAAGTCCTGTTACATCCCTCCTCTTACAGTTAAATGAAGTGGAGCCAGTCCCTGCAGTTTGGGGTTGTATTAAAATATTGTGCAACTTTGATATTGGATCTGTATTTCTCACCTATATATACAAGAGAGCTGGAGGAAAAGCAAAAAGACAAACATTTGATCTCACAGACTCTATGTTTAAGCATTTATGGGCAGTGGAGGCATCTTGCTGCTCCCATGTAGTCCATATGGTGTGTGTGTGTGCACTACTACTGTGGAATTATGTAGATTAAATCCATCCTATAATAGAAAAGACAGAAGAAAAGTCTAACTTTGTCTCAACACACAGTCTTGGTTGTACTTTGAGTCTGACCACCCGTGAATAAACCAGCATTAAATAAAAATCAACTCTGGCCTGATTGATTTCACCTTCATTGGATCCAGGCTGAAAGAATCTCCCTTTTCACTAATGTAAGTCCAATATTCACTCTCCTTTCAGCTCTGTTTGGTTTGCACCGACCCCTGAGGGAAATATCCTGCTTTTTAGCCGTTACATGCTCCACTATGTTCATCAGCTGGTTGCTAACTTCATCTGTCTGCTGTTTGGTGCTGGATAAGCAGCTTGCAATGGGTTTGAGCTGTGACAGTGAACCAAAACATTAAAATTCTGAGCCTAATTTAAAAGAAAAGGAGCTAAAAGATGCTAAGGTCGATAAAGCTGAGTAGTTTCACAGTGTTTACATAGTGCCTAGTCTTTTGATCAATTGTTACCTTAAAACATTTATTTCTCAAGCAGCAGGATCATCAAAGTGAATGTGAACTCGTCCTGTGCATTGTCTATCCCATCACACACTGCAAGAGGCAGGAACATATAAAAAAAGGTACAAACTTAAGGCATAAAAGGTACCTCAAACTAAAACTGACTTCAAACCAGCAGAAATTCACCAGGGGGACACATATATAAATTTTACATAAGATTTTAAAGGAAAACAAAGGATCTGATGCCTCATTAGTATTTTAACACATTTTAAAAGTAAATAGCAGTGTGAAAGCAGTGTAGCAGATCCTCTATCCCTTTATAGCAACTGAACACCGCTTTGTTCTGTAAAAAATCTTTTGACCAATGTCTCCATCTGCTGCAAGAACAGAAAAATTCAGCACACAGAATCAATGATCAAACATCATCTATGACAATGTGAACCTCTGCTAATGTTTTACAATTTTGGTTTATTTTAAGTTTGTGAATCTAACTTTAATGTATTGCATTTTGTGTTTTTTTTCCCTAGATTGTGGCCCTGGAGGTGTCCACAGCGGCAGGTTAATGTGCAATACTGTGCAATTCTACTCCTGATAAGATGAGATTTATCCAGCTATTACAGAAAACATGCACATCCCCATTAATATTTTATCACTGAAGAGCGTTTCACTCTTCCTGCACAAACAAGACCTACTCAGGGCACAAGCATGAATTCATGCTAATACAGAAACACCCCTAAAAAAAACCAAACAAAACAAAACAAAGCAAGATGAAAAACTTGCACTGACATTATCAGCAAGGCAGCTTGGATGAAAACAGTTCAGTTGGTGATTCAGATTTGTTATTCCACAGAGATTTGCTAAGCTTTCTTCTTTCTAACTCAGTTCATCTTCAACTTGTAGTCTGCAGCCCCAACTGACTCTGACTCAGGTGACATCACTCAAGGCAATGTGTCATTTTTCATGCAAGCTCCCCCTGGAGTCACAAAGGGCTTCTAACAACTCCTTCACATATGCAGTAGCACTCCCTTTGGATGTGTAAAAATCGTTGAATTTCCCCGTTAAAAGCCATAAAAAGCCCACCTCTATGCCGCTGCTGTATACAACACAGCTTCTGTCTCCCTCTAACCCATAACAAACTTAATTAATGCTACACAAATTGCCCATCATAGCAAATGAAGCTATATTAATCAAGTACAATCCAACAGCTCCCTACAGCAGCATGTCATAGACAGTAACCAACCATTAAAGTAATCAGGGGCTCATTTTAGTAAGTCATAGTTCCTGTATGAACATTAAAGGTTAAGTAATGGCTTTAATACTTTCTTTTTCTGCAACTTGCTCCCTGTTTGGAAACCCATAGAAGACCTATAGAAAAACACCAACACCCATTGTGTTACCTCGATACATTTTCTCTACTCACCGGACTTCAGCATCTTTATTGTCCTCAGTATCTTTATTGCTTCTGGAGGCCAGGATAGTTTATCATAAAGAACAGTTTATTTTTGCTTAGGGTGGGAGTACAGTTGACATTTGTAGGGAATGTACTCTTAAAACAGAGCTGAAATGCAGCAAAGACTGAATCATTTCAGTTGATTTCTTCTAAGTTATTATTTTTTCTCTGACATTTGCTCTTTGTTTAATATAGAAATCATTACAAGTTTTATTATTCCTTCTGTTCCCGAGCTCTTAAGTTTATTCTATATAAAACTGCAGAACATAATGTTGTAGTGCTCAGTCTTGTTGCTGGACAAAAAAAATACTTATTTGTAGAACAGAGGAAGCCATATTGGACATACTGTCAAATCTGGCTGTAGTTTCTCAGCTATTTGGCAGTCTATATCTGTTTGTTATTACTCATTTTTTTTGTGGGCAGCAATTTGGTTTCATGGTCCAAGTTGTCGATGTTAAAAGCATCTATGTTAAAAAAATGAAATGGAAAAAACAAGAAAACACATATATGTATACTGTGAAAGACAGAAAATACAGTATAACACAAAATAAGACATAGAACAGAAAGGATACTTCAGTATAATTTATCTAACAGCCTGAGTTATGGCAAACTGAAGTCCTGATGTCACCTTCGGGCTTGCTGGAGCTGCTCTTCCGCTGGAAACAGCTGCCTGCTGCTGCAGAAACTACGTCCATGACCCAGAAAACCAAAACAGTGAGTTGAAAGACAGTACAATCTGAGGGGAACGGTAGTCAGTGTGAATCCTCTGTTGGTTCATCACTAGAAGAAACTTTACTCAGTTGGCATTTGACTGCTAATATAAAAATATTGACAAATGTATCTTTAATAAAGAGAAAAATACTGCATATGCACTGAGTTTCCCTCTGTGTATTCAACCCTGTGCTGCTGCTGCTAAGCCTTTGTGTTAATGTGACAGCATCCAATATAAACCTGCGCTCTGTTGGAAATGTTATGGAAATCTCAAAAGATCCAACCTAGTAAGATTGCTGTCGATTTTTATGTAAGAATGACTCGAGCGCTTATTCCCACTTGAGCCCAACATATGACTTTGCCGTCACATTTACATAAAGAGGTGCATTTCTAAAAGGGGCTTCAGCAGTCTGGCTGCATTGTGTTTGTCGTGCTCTCAACAGACAGGCTGGGTTGCAACAGATGGGACTTTACTCAAGCCATCTTTGCTTGGAAAAAATTAAAGGTTCCCCAAGGAGTTTTTCTAGTAAACAAACTAAAGTTATGTTGACATCCAGAGCTTCTGAAACGCCTTGAGACCTAACAAAATGTGTTAACTGCATTTTCCTCTCTCAAAAATTTGTTGAATATTTTAAAGTGTGCATTGTTTACATCCATGTTTGCTAGCTTGTAGTTTTCTTCTTCAGTGCCTTTCGCTGTGCTTTCTTTGCTTAATACCACCACCTACTGCCAAACAGCAGAATAGCATAAAACCTGTGGCGGATCTATTAATATTATAACTTGGACATGAAAGAACTTGACCATACTTCCCATTAAAATTAAATGTAGATGTAAAATAAAGATTATTTCACACTAAAATGTATAAAAATTACTTTCTTTGTAATGTATTTTTATTATGTTGTATACTTACATTTTCCAAAATATTTCCAGTAATGTTCAAATTTTATTCATGGTAAAGGTTAGTCCCATTTTTGTCTTCTGTCACTAACTTTCGGGTTAAAACCAATTAGAGAGCAAAGAAGAAAGTTGGCGAAGGTGACTAAACGAAACAAGAATATATCTAATGATGGCTGAACAATGAAACAAACAAATCCCATGATCCCATGCTACTTTTACAACAGTCAAACCACATCCTTACTTGAGAGACCTCCAGTGTCAGATGTTATATTGTGCATTGAAGGGACTTCATGGTTAAACAAAGGTGAAAAAAACAACAACAAAGGACTGTTTATTGTGTTGCACTTTTGCTTGAGCTGTGTTAAACATTCTAACAACATGAGAATATTCACATAAAAACATTGTGCCACAGCGCCACCAGGGGTCAAACCTCCATTGGGTACTTTCAACAGAGAATATATGTAACTATACCTTGTTTTTCTGTCCGCCTGTGACAGAAACATGTAGCTTTGGACTGTCAGTTCTGTTGAATCTGATGCTGCTCCATAATCTTTTCCTCCAGTTGTGTCGCCTTTGCATTGTATTGCAGTCCATGTTGAACCTGACATTGATTTATGGAGACAAGCACGCTTTACACCACATCTTTTATGTATCTGAAACGTCTCTGCTAATGTCCATCAGATACCATCCAGTGATTTTGTTTTTTTTCCTCAAATCTCCCCTGATCAGACACCCCAACACAGATTTGTCTATATTAAAGCTGAACACAAACACGCATTCACTAATCACCCCTCATATTTTCACAAAATGCTCCACCACTTTCTTCACGGAAGAATACCAAAGTCTGATCACTGATTGTCATGGGAGCGCTGCCGTCAGACTGTCCCGCGGGTGTTTGGAGCTGCTGGCCACAAAAGACAGAGCAATGTGTGATGCAAAAGGAGGCTTTGGAGAGGCTGCTTTGCATTTGATCGACCTCGAACTCTTTCATCAGCGGCGATGAGAACTTCTCCTCAGCCACGATTAGAGGGGCATGTAGAGAGATGTAAATTTAGACAAGATCATAGAGAAAGCTGCAAGGCTTAGCCAGCCAGAAGTTAGACAGATAAATCAGGTCAAACAGAACGGAGGGACAGAAGCCGCAGGAAGCGTTTGCAGAGACTTTTAATTGAAACTGAAAGATCCATTCTTTTTTGGAAGAAGTGACACAAACCCTGCACCACCTGATCATTTGAATGTTTATTTATGTATTCAAGGTGAGTTTTTATTGAACATGCAGGATGTTTTGCAGTCACACCCACACAACAATAGCATACACCAAGCAAGAAATTCCCCATCAGTGTTGCACGGATAATTAGATTAACAAGCTGATTTTCAAGATAGATCTGTTTTGTAAGACTTGCAAACATCACAAGAGGAAAATTACGCTCACATGACTACTTGTGTGTGTCTGTATGTGTGCGAAATTATTTCTTTGGACACAAATTAAAGGTAGATTATCTGAATTACACTGAATTTGCAAAAATGTGACACTCGACATGCAAGCTTACGAGAAGCTAATTAATGAATCAATGTAGCTCTTCCTTAAGGAAATTAACAACTAATGATAAACCCGACACAGCTGCTCATTGCTTAACTCAACATCTGTCCCAGACCTGTCTTTATTTTCACCATGATTAGTCATAGTTTGTGTAATTTTTCCACAAAAGTTCAAGAAATAATCAAGAAATCCAACCTGTAAAATGATTAATGATTGCTTTTTAATACTTTGAGCAACACAAACAAAAAATATCCATTGATTTGCGTTGTTTCGGGGTGGAGGCATGTTGTTCAGAAGCATATATCTCAAAACTTCTTCACAGTTCACATAAAAACAAACTCTCCGCATGGCTAAACGTAACAATGTTTTGAGAGAAAATATGTTTCTTTTTTTTTTGTGATTGGGCCATTGACCTTTTAACTTGCAATTTTCAAGCACACCCTTCTGGAGAGCCCTAAACAAACATATCTTAAGTCGCGGTGAGTGTTGCCCACAGTATGCTGATGGACAGCCGCCGGATTTGCACAAGTTCAATTTTGTTTCTGGTGTATTGCTGCTTTTACAAGCGTTCACACCTGGGAGTAGAACCCCTGTCTGCTGCCGTCGGCTGCTGAGCGGCTCCACTGGAGCATGTGAGTGCTAACTGCCTTTCTCATTCATTTTTTTTATTTCTTTTTTTTTTTTCAGAGCACACTTTCCATGAGCTGACCCGGGGAGCTGAACCAGAATTTTCAGTCTCAAGCTTTTTACCTTTTAATCTGTCAGAGCAGTGAAAATATTTACAGAATTAGTGACGTTCTGAGCCGAGTCCAATCACACTTTCAGTCTGAAGGATACAGAGATGAGATAAAGACACTAATGCGATTTATCACTAGATTTTTTTTTTTTTGATTTTTTTTTTTTTTTTACATGTACATATGTGAGTTACAGTAAAGTGATCGCCCACTTTCCCAGAGACAGGGGAAACTGACAGATCTGGGTTTCAACTCCAGAGTTCGTTGTGAATGTGGTGCATTAAAAATCTGACTTAAAAAAAAACAACAACAACCAAACAAACAGGATTAGCTGCAGCCACGGTTAATCCCATTTTATTGCAGATACCTCTGTGTGTGTTTATCTGAGTGCGATCCATGCATGTGTGTGCACATGTGTGCACCTCCATGGATGCGTGTGTGTTTTTGAACATGCGGATATGAAGGCTGCTTGGGCGTGTTCATGTGTGCAGGTTTAAAGGCTTTGTGTCGATGAAGGGATTCAGTAGCTTTCTCCTTTTTTTAGAATGAATAAATTATTGTGTTGGCAAGCATCTGTGTCTGTATCTGTCTCTTGTACATCATTGTGTGTGCATGTGTGTTAATGTGAAACACACTCCTGCACTGTAAATCAGCTCCCTAAGGTATCACCACCTCTCAGCTCTCTGCGCATACAGCCTCATTTTCAGCTGGCGTGCACGGACGTTTGCACGTAAGTGAAGAGACTCATCGCAAGTGGGTGTGTGCTTGTGTGTTAACATCACATGTCGAGGCACATAACAGCGGCACACATGGAGAGGAGGAAAGAAAACAAAGAAGAAAAACAAAAAGAGTGAGGTGAATAATGTGTTTGATGAGGAGAAACGTGTAAGTGAGTGACTATATCGCTGCCCGTTGTTATATGTGCTAATTGACTAGATGTTTCTGAGCCATTAGACTGTGTTTTTCCATTGGCCAAGGGGCAATTAGCTTATCAGGCAAGAGCACTCACACTCAAAACCGCACAGATGCACACGCACATACACACAAACATAGATACTTGACAGTTTGATCAATGGATGTCTTACTGACCATAATGACTCGGTACGGCCCCCTTTCAATGCAGCACAGCTTGAGTCTGAATACAATAACCCTTTATCGCAATCACACACACACACACACACACACACACACACAAACACAAACACACACACATACAAACGGAAACACAAAATAAAAGGCACATCAATCACAATCAAAGGCACCTTTAAAGACAATGCAGCTTAGAAGAGAGGGGAAATGGCATATTCCTAATTACTGTCTCACTGCTGTTTACGCCCAGTTATCACACACAAACATACATACGAATGAGTGCATATCCACGCAGGCACACGCACACACACACACACACACACAAACACACACACAAACACACACACATTGGCACAAAGGGAGGATGATGAAGTTTCTTTAAAGAGATTGGGTATCGCAGACCCAGAAGAGCTCTTAGTGCCACAAATCTTTTTTTCTTCCCTCCTCTTTGCATTCACACACTCTTCATACAGACGCTCCTCTTCCTCTCTCCCTCACACACACACATACACTTACACACATAACTCAACAGATGCATGGATCGGTTTTGCTTCTCTCTTTTCCCTCCGAGTTTAAGTGATCTATCGATCTGGTGGATCTCTCTCAGTGACTCCCCAATGAGCTGGGGGGAGTCACTGTCCTCCAAGATTGAAGCAGCTGGACCGTCTCCCATCGATTAAAATGACTCATCAATGCACCTAAAGATTGCATTTATTTTTCTCTGTTGTGTGTCAGTGTGTCTTTGTTGGCAGTGTGTGTGTGTGTGTGTGTGTGTGTGAGTGTTTGTCTCACTGATTGTGCAGTATTTATCTGTATTTGTCTCTGTGTGTTTGGGTTTAGCTAAACTTTTAAGGGGCTAAAATAACAGTAACACCTCACTGCCCTTGAGTGGAAATTTTTTACTGGTCCTCACTGTTGTAAAAACACAGATTTTATGATTAGTTTGACATTTTGGGAAATGGGCTTATTTTCTTCTTTCCCAGACTTAGATGAGGAGATCGATACCACCCTCATGCCTGTGTGTTAAGTACAGAGCTGGAGCCAGGAGGCGATTAGCCTAGCGTAAAAACTAAAAGCAGAGGGAAAGAGTTAGATTTTTCTTGCTCCACATGCTCTCTACCAACCCCTCGAAAGCTCACTGATCAACATGTTTTACCTATTTTATTTAATATCAACCTAATCCTAAAAGTAAATGAGTGGTTTTTGACAGAGCTTTGTACCTGTTAGCATCACCAAAGGGTGTAATAGATCCACCAATTCACCCTGTCAGTGTCACATATCACCTCGCCTGGGCATTGAAAGAACTTGTTTCATCATTATGGATCCCACTGCTTTTCTTGGCAAGCCTTGCCCTCCTGTGTGCCTTCAAATCGTCCTACTTTGTAATCAACTTAACTTGATATTCTTACTCAAACCAGTATCATTCTTTATTCCTAAATATGAACAAAGGCAACCAATCAGAGGCAGAGATTGGCGGCTCTCGCCAAGAAAAGCAGTGGAGACACCTAATTCCATGGTGAAGTAATAACGCCTGCAATATAAAGCTTAATGTCTCATTTCAGGTGACAGTTTGCTCATGTTTAGGCAGCAAAGCTCCCTGGTTAGAT
This sequence comes from Acanthurus leucopareius, assembly GCA_029814765.1. Taxonomy (NCBI): domain Eukaryota; kingdom Metazoa; phylum Chordata; class Actinopteri; order Acanthuriformes; family Acanthuridae; genus Acanthurus; species Acanthurus leucopareius. Next base: position 6,511,213 of record JAQMCX010000015.1, read on the forward strand.
CATGAAAAAGATTTTGATTTAAAATAAAGTTATTATTGCTGCATGAGTTCAGTGCACATAAATGTAACTTAGAATGATCCAAGTTATGTATGATACACTGGTGAAAACAGTTAACTTGAACTTTGGTTTCAAACAGGACACAAACCTATTCCAAGTACAAACCTTGTGTTTGACCCATCAGTTCAATCCCCATCAATTCAATTCTTATTTAATTGTCCTTTGTGCTCATTATCGCCCCCTCCTGGTACTGCACCTTCACTGATGTATCCTTTTAACACCTTGGAGAGGCAAAGAATGCAAAAGCATATAAATCCTATGCTCACATGCTCTGACTCCACCACAAGCTTTGTAAAACACAGTTCACAAAATTAAGGTCTCATAAAGTTGATATTACTAACTTTCCAGCAATTTCCTGTTTACACATCCGTTGCCTCACAGCGAAAAGGTCCTGATTTTGAACCCAACTTGGGACTATTTGTGTGGAGTTTGCATGTTCTGCTAGTTGAGCTTATTCGAGATGCTGCGGGTCCTTCCTCCCACATCAAAAGACATGCATGTAAGCTATTACACAGAGCTGTGACTCCACCACTGCTCCTAAATAGTTAAAACGGGTGAAATGCAGAAAAACAGCTTCCCAAAACATGTAACTTGTTTTAATTATTCAAGAGCATATCTGCATTCCTTAAAGTGTCAGTGTGTTTGACGACAGCCGTTGTGACTGCTCCAGATTTCCTGATTTTCTAGTTAAAATTAGGCAAATGAAGCATTTGTTATCTGGGTTAAGGGCATGATTCAGTGTCACTGCACTGTAAACAAGATCTACGAATCAAAAAACATGGCCTACATTTGGCACACCTGATTGATGGACTGTGATGCTCTAGATGCGCCACAGTTGGCCAAAACGTATTTGGGTTAACCCCAGTGTTGATTCTCGACTCAAACTGTATTCAAGTCTAAAACCTAAAATCTATCTGGAAGCCATATATAAGACATTTGGTTTTGCATTGCTAGGAGACAGCAAAATGAGCTGAATCTCAGCTGAAATCCTCCTGATCTAGCAGTTTGAATCGAGCGTTTTCTCTTTTCCCCCCTCCATGTCCTGAATTTGTAATGTCTCATCTTCAGTGGTGGTGTGTTTGGTTCAAAGGCTTTATATTAGGAGTACAGTCAGTTTGTTTCTTTTTTTGTGAGATTGAAAAACAGGAGATTTTAATATGAAGGCAGAATCATTTTTACCTGTTGGGGAAAGCGTGTGTGAACATGCAAGACTGGGTGGAAAAATAATAAAAGATTTATTTTTACAAACTTCAATAAAAACTGATTAAATCATGGCCGAGAAGCTGAAAAACATCCAGGATCACTTTAAGATCTAAAGGATTTAGGTTTTTATTCAGGTATGAGACACTTAGCGTTAAGTCCTGCTAATGAGTGGCGAGTAAATGTGAGGTCCTCACAGGTGTAGCATAACCAACATGTGTGGTATGTGGGAAAATGCTCATGCAGAGTGGATCTTTTTCTTTAGCCTGTGGGGACTCATGGCTACAGTCGACATTGATTTTCTCAGAGGAAGTCAGCTGCTGTAAGTGGAAGCTTTGTATTGGATTTATTTGCCCTCTTTTTCTTTTCTTTCTCTCTTCATATCTCTTGTTATTTTTTCCACATGTTTCCTCTGTCTTCTCTTCAAAGCATCCTTCCTTCTTCGCCCCCTCCTCCTGTCTTTGTCTCTCCTTTCCTCACTCCCTTTTGTTCTGTTCTTTCATTTTTTCCTTCTTTCTGTGTCTCATTTCCATTCTATCGCTGTTTCTCTCTCTCTCTCTCTCTCTCTCTCTCTCTCTCTCTCTCTCTTTCTGTCTGTCTGTTCCTCCCTCTGCTGTGTCTTATGTTTTTGTCCTCTGCAGCCGGCGCCGCAAGACAAACAGGACAGTAAATTTGCATTGCAACACGGAGTTCGCCATCTCATTCTGCACTGCAAGTAGATACAGCTGAAGCAGGAGCGCCCTGTTCCCCCCTTTTGCACTGACGTTTTTTCCTCCGCTGCCTCTTCCCTCCCTTCTTCACTCCCCTCTTCATCTCAAGAGCTGCCGTCGACAGGCTGCAGTAGGATAATTGAGAGTTCTATAGATTGCATGGGGAACATCGATTCCCTCCACTGCTCTATTCTCTTCTTACTTTCAACTACACCTCCTCCTCTCTCTCCCTCCCTTCCTCCTCCTCACCTGTTTTTGCGTCTCTCTCTCTCCCTCTCTCTCTCTCTCTCTCTCTCTGTCTCTTCCTGCCTGTCACTCTCACTCTATCTCCTGCCTCTTGTTCCTTCTGTGATCACAAGTTGTAACTGCTGTGATTCGCTGCATAGATAATTCATCCACCTCCTAATCTATCTATCTGGTAATCTGTCTGTGTATCTCTCTTTCTGTCTGTCTGCTGTGCGGCGCATCATTCTCTGTTGTGGTAAAAAGGAGGAGAGATGGTGGTAAAATAGCCTCAAAGGCTGAGAAAAGACATAAAGAAGCGAGTAAAATAGAAAGCAAAGGGGCAGTTTGTCAAATATTAAGTTGTTCTTATGTAACAGCTGTCGTAAGGATTAAAAATTTTCTTTAACCTGCCTCCTTCACCTTATTTTCATCAGCTTTTCAAAAATGTGAAATTATTGGAGGGATTGCTGCTTTTACCTGGATTCACCCCAGATTTTAAAGCATCTTCATTCCATACACGTTCAAGTAATAATATAATCCTCATCCATCTCTCCATCCAGTCATGATAATCCTTAACCTTTCGGTGCGAATGAATGTCAGTTTTTCTTATCACTTTTTGCAATTAAAACAGCACAATAGGAATCCAAGCCTATGAAACCTTCATGGTTTTTCAACACCCAGCAACAGCAACAGCAGCAGCTGTTTGACTCAAGTAAGAAAAAACTGAGCATTGTGCAGGAGCAACAATAGATATCAACACTAAAGAGACAAAGAAGAGAGCTCCATCTTCAGCAACATAAACTTAAGCAATAAAAAAAAGTCTAAAAGAGATGCTTTGCTCCTTGTTTGAACAACAGGAGCAGAGTGAATAAATGAGGAACGACACAGTTTGTCGCAGATTACCACTTTAACATTTCAGAGCCAAGTTTTGCACGGACTAAACATTTCATATATATGTGTGACATGTATTTTTTTTCAGCCATGACTTAAGATAAGAGTCCAAGAGTGCAGAATAATAAAAGAAAAGTCCTCTGGCTGGAGTGGAGGGTTGTGTTTTTCCTTGCTGTTGCAAGGCTGGCTTGTTTGCACATTGATCTGCCTTTCACAAGTCTGCTCCTCTCCTGATATGGATTCTTTGGCTCGGCCTTGACTAGCTCGCTTACACGCAGTCATCTTGATCTGCTGCCGACGCCGAACAGCACACAAACACACACACACACACACACACACACACACACGAACAACCGAAGCCTCGACTCGTTTCTCCTTCTCTCTGGTTCCTGAACGTTACGCTCGCTCATTGTTTCGACCCTCGAGCAATTACAGCGGTGAGTAGTTATCACATACCTCACTGGAGGTGCTATTTGGATGTCCACTTCAGTTACAATATGGAATATAAAACGTCTTCATTCGTTTCTTATGTGAAAAGTCCATTCTTGGTGACGCATGCTGTAGGTTCTGTGTTTCTCCTGTCCTGCTTGTGAATCCATCTGAGAAACCCACAAGGTGCTGTCAAAAGCACATTGTCAAACAGAAAAAAAGTGAAACAGTTTTTTCTTAGTCGGAGAAAAGTTGACATCGTAGAGATAAAGGGTCTTTCACCCAGAGCTGGACAGGGGCCCTAGAACATGTCAGGGATTATAGATATTGTGTCAGGACTGCTTTTGAGTTTTTTTCTCACAGGGCAGACTGACAATTACACATGAACATGTTGTACACTGCTGGACAGTGACATGAAATCTGTTAATCAATAAAAAGAAAAAAAACAGAGTATTTAAGAAATAAAAACAAGTAGGAGGAGGTTGGGAAGAATTAACATTTGATAACAACATGTCAGTACACTGCACGGTAATGAGAAGCCATTTTGATGTCTGCTCGAATGAATTTTGGAGAAACTGAAAAAAAAAACAGGTGACTTGACTACCTGTCCACTCTCTCACCTGGTTCTCCCTCTCTCTTTGTGTCTGTGTGCTGACTTCATCCTGCTTTCTCTCCTTCTTTTTCCACTCTGTTCTCCTCTTTCAAATGTTGCGCTGTCAACCGAAAGACAAACATAACAACCAGAGTATTTATGATATATTCAGAGGTAGGAAGACGAGAGGAGTTAAAATCAATTCATAATGTTATCCTAATTGAAAACTGGGTTGCTGCAGGCCTCACAGTCAGGTAAGATCATTCTGATCTCACTCTCTTACCTGAACTCAGCCAGAAAACATCTAGTTATATAAATCCAGGGTCATATATGAAACTGGAAAAGGGGCTTCAGCATCGCCAACATCTCCACTGCCTCTGAAAATCCATGCTGCATCTTAAGCAGAACTGAACAGTTGTGTAAGCAGTCCTGGCAACAGAGGAAAGTAACCAGTCGGGGATTTTATGGGCGAGTCGGCTCATGACTCAACTCGACTGCTGACCCGTCCGACCTGCACAAAACATCAGCCGCGCTTATTTCCCGTACAAGAACACATCACCAACAATCACTCAGTGCTGCAGTTTAATTTAATGACTGCTGCAGCACCGAATACATGTCATATACTCAGTGTAAGCCAACAGTTTATTTAACATGTACAGAAATTGTGCACAAAAACACACACACTCTCATACACAGATGAAGGTAAGACTTTTGTCTCATAAGTTAAAGTGCTATAAAGTCTAAACAGCCACAATAAAAAAACACAGTTGTACCAATGATGAAAACAAAGCTCATACAATGACAAGTAAAGTCTGCGTGCATCCTTCTGTCCACTCACAGGTGATGAAAGCATCATAATGCAAAAATCAATCAATAACTACACATATTAAAGTCTGTATCTGCATTAATACGTCTCCTCTTTGATTTTATATGGCAGAGTTCTTGATTTGAAAGTCAGGGCTCTAACAATGTCACCTTCCAA
>JAQMCX010000015.1:6517192-6537737 GCA_029814765.1 Acanthurus leucopareius
ATCGCGTTAAAATCTTTATCGCGTTAAAATCTTTATAATTAATTGATCGAAATTAACGCGTTATAGTCCCGGCCCTAATAACTACACATATTAAAGTCTGCATCTGCATTAATACGTCTCCTCTTTGATTTTATATGGCAGAGTTCTTGATTTGAAAGTCGGGGCTCTAACAATGTCACCTTCCAATGACAATCAACCCGCATACTTCAACAAATATACACACGCAAACTTTAAAGTTGGACAGCACCCTCCCTATATTGGTTTTTGCAAATTTATCGTTAATTTTCAATGATCATGACTGTCAGCAGCTCCAAGCAAAACTGCTGTTAGACCTGCATTAGTTGCCATCTTCTACGTGTTGTTGTTGCTGTTCTTCTATGCTGGTCAACATCCGTCTTCCTTTGGCATTTTGCAGCAGACTGGAGCACATGTAGGTGTATCTGTCCCTGTCAGTTCTGGAAGAATTGCATCCTTGGTTCCTAAAACAAGTAGCCTACCATCACGTGTTCAGAATTTTAGCATCATCTTGGTACTGAAGCAGCTGTTCCTGTGACATCCCTTCATCATTCTGCACAGTGAAGATCTTCCATAGGAGGCAACAACAAGCAAAACACTTTTAAATGAGGAGGATGACTAATATTAGACACTAAGGAGCTCCACAGTAACAGCACTGTCAGTCTGTACACAAAGACTTACCCTGTTTGCTTAATCGCCTTCTCAAATGTGCTCCCATTTTTTTTTTTTTTTTTGCAAAAGTATTTCTCTCTTTATCCTTAAAATATATTTCTAGCTTCCTTGTCTTTTCATGACAATAGTGGGTCAAATCCTTCTTTTACAAAAGACAATTTTCACTCATTTCCAGTCAAGGTGTTGTTTATCCTTTGCATCATGCTGTTACGAGTCAGTCTCACTTAGCTTAGCTTTGTACTCGTACGGTCTGACCTGTTGCAGGGGCGCCACCGCAGTCAAACCATCTGTTTCAACTTAAAAGCTGCAGCTGAAGGCGGTCTAGTTTTTTTTTTTTTTTTTTTTTGCCGTTTCCATCTACTGTTGGAATACAGAACAAAAAAATTTCTCTTTGAAATCAGTCAGAATTTTAACTCTCTCGGTCTTCACAGGGTATGTGCTGACAAAGGGAATTTACAGTATTGAACAACGGCAATTAACAAAAGGCAGTAAGGAAGCGCAGCGGGCTGAGGAGGCAACGTCTAAGGAGAGATGAGAGACCCTTTACTTCCTCATCAGTAAATCCTTGCTGATGGGCACAGAGGATTCTCTCTCCTAAGCTTTTTTTCTTCTCCATCTCTGCTTTAATGAGCACACACACGCCTGCACACACCCCCACATGCATAGACACACACTCTATCTGGATTCTTCTCCCCATGCTGGTGCCTCTCTTTCTCCTCTGACACACACACACACACACACACACAAACACACACACACTCAGAGACACACATGCACACGCACCCTAAAGAGCAGAGATTGCCTCATTCTATCATCATTGGCCTTATTTTGAGTGAAGCGTGTGCGGGCACACACTGCAGAAAAGCCTAAGTCAGGAGGAGAGCAGCGTCTGGTTTCTATCAACAAAGCATTACATTACATTCGAAACCACCTCCTCTGTTTGGTGTTAATCTAATGGCCCATTACCCCACCTGTCACGATGAGAAAATATGGAGGGAAAAAATTCTACCTGACGCCCGTCTCCCACGCCTGAGTGGGGATGAGCATCTTCCTGTCACTGATGTGTGTTTTCACGGGTGTGGGTGAGTGTGTGTGTGTGTGTGTGTGTGTGTGTGTGTGGCTTTATGCATGCATACATAGAGTGTGTATAGTTGGACTGTGCATGGATCGGTGTGGTGCTGTGTGTGCATACAGAAGGGGATTGTATATTCCTTGGCAAGCAGAACTATCTAAACAGTCTAAACAATGGTGCTTTAAAAATCCCCCTGATGCACACACACACACACACACACACACACACACACACACACGGGTAGATCCACACACACACACACAAGCTCACACTCACACACTGTTTGTGATCTGGCATGTGATCTGTGAGAACAAACCCCAGAGTGGACACAGTGATGGGGGTGGGTGGGTGGGGGGGGTGATAGCTCCTGTTTATCCGCAGCTCGAGCTGAATGTTTGCCGCGGTAACATGCAGCTGTGTATGTGTGTGTGTGTGCGTGCATGTGTGTGTGTATTCAGATGCATGTGCGTGTGTCCGCGCCAGTGCATGCATGTGCGCACATCTGGATGCACATGCCTTTTGTGGTCCAACCCAAGGCTTTTGGTTGCCTGGCAACCAGATAGAGAAACTTGTACCCACAGAGAAAAAGGATTCCACTTTCTCGCTGACAACACCCAAAATAACCAAACCTGTGCAAACACACCCACCTCCACGTTTACACACTCACTGTACAAAGCACACCCACTTAGCACTGCTATGAAAACCAGGATTAACTGCAATCTGACCTTTGTTTTGATCATCTGTACAATGTGGATGTTAGCATCCTCAGCAAGATCCAAAATAAGCAAAGCTGTGCAAATACAAAGGCACAAACACACACACACACACACACACGCTGCACAAAAATATGAATCAAGACACCTCGGTTCAGCGTGCAAAGTGTGAAATATGTTTATTTTATGGACATAAATGTGTGCAGCTGTGCAGAGGGGCAAGTGTTTTCATTTTGTGTTGGAATCCTTTTAAGTGAGTTACAGTGTTTTCAGTGTCTTACACCCTCTGATGCGCCGCTTAGCTGCTTTGAGACCCATTATAATTAAAAAAAACAACAACGAACAACAAAAACAAAACAAAAGCAGCTAAATATGAAGGCTCATTCCTGCAGCCCTGGTTGCAATCTCCTCTCGCTCTGTCTGTCGCTTTGCCCGACACCTCTTGATCCCTCAGCTTCCATAGAGAAAATAAAAGCAATCCATTATCATTATAGACAAGAAGAGATACAAGGACAAAGAGAATGAAATGCCTCGCACCGCTTCTTTTGACACATTCATCACATTTGTGATGAGCAGGATAGGCAGGCAGTGCGCCTCACTTCAGCGGCTCAAACAAGACCGGGTAAGACTTTGGGACCGGAGAGGCTTGAAGTGACGCCCACGCTCATGTTCTAATCTTATTCCTGGGCCTATATTTGGATCCCGCCCATGTAAATTTAGCTTCACAGATGCCTCGACACACCCAAGGCGCTCCGGTTTCTATCTCACATTTGAATAAGTCTGTTTTTTCATGAGCAAATCTATTCCACGATTACACAGCGAATAATTACCTACAGCTGAATATGGAGGATGAAATCATTATTCACCGTCAGATTATTAATCACTACTCCAGACCTGATCTGGCTCCTCAGCTGTGAAATTATAGTTCTACTTTAGCAAACAACAATAATGGACTGTACTGAGTGAGCGGGGTGAGAAAGAGGGAGTGAAAGAGAGAAAGAGGGAGGGGCTGACGGAGAAAGCTGAGATGGACTGAGAGGAGGAGGAGGAGGAGGAGGAAGAAGAGGGATAAGCTGAGAGAAATATCAACCCCGAGAGGAGGGGAAACTCAGGTGGAGAACGACAGAGAGGGCGAGAGGGAGATAGGGGGGGAAGAATACAGGGAAAATGAGTTTGCAGAGCAGCGTGCTGAAATCCAGAGTTATAATTACAGCACTAGGTCCTACCATTGTATGTCTTGGGAAGCTGAATCCAGCCACAGCCAATTTCAATTCATCTTTATTGAAGCTATTGTCAAGCATCCTGGTTGGCAGAAGGCGAAGAGACAGAGAGATGGGAAATGGGACAGAGGGAAGTGCCCAGGGAGATGAGACAGAAAGGGACAGAAAGATGCATGAAAGGATTAGAGCTTCTTGTCATTTCTTGCCATCATTTGGCCGTTCGATAAACCCCACCCTGTCGCTGTGTGTCTGAGGCTCTCTGCAGTTTAGCACATATGCAGTTTACAGTGATAATAGCGGCGGATTTACCACCTAAAAATCCACAGTGATTCTTAAAACTATGCATCTTCAATTTCACACAGAATTGAACAAAAGCAGGATTCTCATTTTTAAGCGCCAACTGTGGATTTCGTCACGTGTGGCTAATTGTCAAACTAGCTGGTTAAAACTTTGTGTCTCCTCGAACACTTTTAATAACAACATCAAAACTACTCAGATGATGACTGCATACGCAATTAAAGTCTAAAAAACTGATTATAATGCTTCATGTTTCAAGCAAAACATCATATCCCTGGTTGATGATTCATATTTGTGAGGATCAACATCGTAGGAATTTAAAAATCAGAGGTGTGTGTCAAAGATGATGAGGTGGATCAGTGAAATTAATTTTTAATGCTTATATTTCCAGCTCACATTAAAGCAAATAAAGACCATTTTTTCCACTCCTCACATGTTCGCGCCTTTGTTTTTGGTTTTGGACAGGCAAAAAACAAAAGAGACACCCCCCTTCAAACTCCTCAAATGAGTATCGCTCTTACAACAACTCAATACACATCACTCCAACATGCAGAGAAATCCGGAGATTGACAAGCCTATTGTCAAACTATCACTCACTGTTATTTTTGCTAAACATACTAATTGGGAAAAGAGGATCCAGCTGTTTTTTTTGGCACATTTCCGTCTTCTAACCCTTTTATATAAAAACTACAGAGTAAAAATGCTGAAAATTAAATAGAAAGGTCAAAATATGGCATTAAACCTTTTTACATTCGGCTGAGGTGGAAAAGTTGGCCCATTAATTAAAGCAACAGGGGAAAAAACTTTAAAACATGACTTCCAATGAAGAGAAAAAAAGCAAAATATCAGATCTGTGATGAGGAGACTGTTTTTCATATTATGAAACATAAAAAAAAACAACCTAAATGCTGGATTAAATCTATATTCGACACTGTTTTCCACCATTACTCCTTTGCTCTTTAAAACATGTCATCTCATTGCCTCCACATCTTCTGCAGCGTTTAAATCAGGAATTAATCATGATTAAAAACCTTCTAATATTTGCATAACATAAATGCATAGAACACATTAATTTGCATATTCTTTCGCTGATTTTCTGGATATTTGGTCAAAATTTGCACTTAAATTTGGATGAAAACCAGAGTAATCCTTAACGAGAGCTTCAATTGGTGCATGGCGGCTTATGCCTGACTGTATGTGGGTGTGCATGTTTTCAGCTTATATGCATTTGGACATGCATGCTCGCGGCCATGTGTACTGTATCTGTGCCATACATGTCTCCCTCTCTGTGTGTTTGTATTGTTGTTGTTCTGCAGCTGCGGGGAGACAAGTCTTTAATTCTGGGAGGCTTGCTGAGAGCTATGACGAGTGATGCGTCCCAGAGCAATAATATTCAGGGGGTAGAATTTTACAACAACCCCTCTCTGTTGGTATTGAAGCAGTCGGAACATTGCTCTGCTCATTTTCATACATATTGCCTCTTCTGTCTTCTTTGGATGCACCTCTACCAAGATCCATCACGGAAAGAAAGTGTTTTCTTTAAGACGTATCTTACCGTAGTCAACACTGCTGAAATGCCCCTTTGAAGCGATTTTTCACAGCCGCAGAATGTTTTCAGTTCTTTTTTAAACACACACACCTCCAGAGGAACTCAGGAGCAGTCAACCTACAACACTGGCAGCTTTGGGAATCGGCTGTAACCACCAGCGTTCAGCCTTTTTTTTTCTCTTCCCTGCACTCAATATAGATCGTTCCAACAAACGCAGAAGTGAAAACTTGACTCTTTGTTAAAAATGACCGTATACGGAAGCACAAAATGCTATTACTTGAGTTAAAATGACTATTTTTTTTAAATATATATATATACTGCAGGTATAAATAATATTACTTTTAATGTAATATGTTAGCTGGCTGTTCGTGACCTCCCGTGGAGATGCAAATGCTAAAATGTGCAAATGGAAATGATGAGCACATACTTACACAAACATAAATGCCAGCATGGGTGCACTTCTTATCATAAAAACTAAGAGTCACACTTAACACCTTTGCTTCATTTGAATAAATAATAAAATGTTAAGTGGATGGGATTTTTTTTTTTTTTGGGGAGTTTTTAAACTAATACATTACAGATCCCACAAAGAGCTTTCTAAATGGATGTCTAGTGTTTGGGGAAAAAGCGTGTCCTCCAAAAGCAAAAAAAAAAAGTCCTGTTAAAGCTCATACAAAAGAGATTAAGAGCTGAAAGGTTACCGACCCTATTTCTTAGTGTAATCCACTGTAAAGCCTCAAAGTTAAACACTGTACAAGACACCATATACTTGTGCGAGGGATTATAAGGTGTCATCAGATAACCAACCCACACAAACCCTGAGCTGAACCACAGGAGAAGACAGCATCCCAGGCGTCCACTCTCAACCCCACGGGCCAAATCTGCAGCCGCAGATAACAGCACAGCCTCCGCACTCTGCAGAGGGCGAGGGGGGAGTTTTCTTGTATGAATTTGACCACCAAAGGTGACCGGAGCGAGACAGATCCTTATCCTTGAATGCTCGCCCCACTGTTGGTTGACAGTCATCTGCTGGCTCAGAGCCCGGCGCCTCAGTTGTTGGCATGTTGAGTGGACATCACCGGCCTGACCTGCCATGACACTGCAGTAAAACTGTTTCAACGGGAAATAACACAAGGTGGGTGGAAGTCCTTGTCCAGCTAAACACCACCTTGCAGTCTGCCTGACACGTTGGCAGTTTCCAGTGTGTTTTATTTAGACGCAGCAGTTTGTGCCGTGCAGCTTAAACAGAGGAAAAAAGGTATCACACTGTGGGGAGCGCACTGAAATGAGGCTGAAACAAGAAGCAGTAAAGGTACTTGAGATCAGACCCCTAACGACTTTCGACAGGAGGAAATGAACTACTTTGTCAGTGAAAGCTGGTACATTACTAAACATGATTGTCTTCATGTTTTATTTTACGCAAAAGGATGAATTTTCAGGTTCAGTCAAATTAACAATGAAGCTAAAAGCTCCTTAAAATATATCTGTACAATATAAAAAACCTACAGAGAATTATCACCTACAGAGGCAAAGAGTAGACTGATGGTTTAAATCTACAACCTTGTGGCTTGATGCTGCTAAATCCTCCACACTGGGCTTTTAAAGAGTTACACCTTAGCCGACATGCATCTCCTCCTGCAAGGACATGCACATGGAGGGACTACAGACATACAGAAGTTGATGTGAAACACAGTAGTCCTCTCAGTTTTACTTACACAACTGATTGTGATCACCATTCTGCATAAAGTGAAAGAATGCAGCCATTTGCACAGTAATAGTTTCCTATTCAACACCAAAACAAGGTGAAACAAAGTCACCTGGATGTAACTTCAGTGCTGTGAGTGTTTGAGCAGCTCACTGTCACTGTGCTTATGACAAAATAAATAGAGAATTTAAACACAGTTGCTGTGGGTAATGTAATTACATCAGGGCTAATAGACTAGTCATCTGTCAAAAGCGCTAGTCGACACTGTGTGTTGCTGTGATCATTCATCTGTGGTTTCAGCACGGTGCAGAAACCGAGCAGTCGCAACGCTTCTGCAGCAGATTCGCAGCTGGAGGTGACGTGGGTAGTTGTTAACAAGTCATAGTTGACATGCGTGACCTTATCACTGCCCAGTGTGGGGCGCTGAAGCAGCAGACATGCATGATACTGCAGTCAAACAGTGTCTCCAGCTCAGACAAGCTGTGGTCCAATCAGATCATGTCTCATTTGTAAACAGCCTCTCAGAGCCAATCAAACTTTTCCATTTCACCTACCTCGAAGTTGGTGTCATCTACATTTGTAAATTATTTTGTTTTCAAACCTTTTTGACAAGAATTTATGGCATCACTGGGTGAAAGAAATTTGAAATATCTCACACAATTAATCAACTAATTGACAACTTTCTAAAAAAAGTGCAGTAATCATGACTGTTCTTTTTCACAACGTATGATAAATCAGTCCAGTGTTGTCATGGTTGGTGGACAAAAACTGTCATTGGGACATAAATTTAGCTCATAATTTAACAATAATTCTGTATTTTACTTTAACTGCAGCACTAGACAAAACATAATTTAAGCTACACTTACACTTACGTAACTAAACTCACAACCTGGAGTCAGAGTCTTTATCAATACAGTATTGATACAGTTTACTTCGCAGCTCTCACATGAAGCAACAAAACACAGGAGAGAGAAGGATTACAAACTGTGCAGCTGAGATAAAAATGGGACTTCTAAAAACATTTCACCCTCTGCTAGTTTGTACTCCTGACTCTCTGCTACCTACGCTCTCCAAAATACACCTTCCTTCCAATCACGTCACCTAAAATTGACAAATGGACAACATTTTATTTCTGGAGCTGCAGACTTTGAAATAATTTAATAGTAGAAACCAAAAAGTAAGTAGAAGAGGCCTTGTCGAATCCTGCTTGAGAGGCAAAACACAGAACTCTTGGCATATCATATATATCTAATTCAAACCAGATTTATTTTTTAAATGCTCCTTCTGTATCAACACATCAATACAGTGTGCAGCAGGCAGAGGATGTGAGGAGCTGCAGTAAAAAGTGGAAGTGGAGAGAGGATAACATACAGCAGAGGCCAGGAAACAGATTGAAACCCACAAAATTATAGGGGCACAAGGCCCGCTTCTGTTGAGCCCCTTTGATCCACCAAATTGACCTTGCGTTAGTTTGGGTCTACAGGGAGCTATTTGTAAGTTGGCAGCCACCGAGGCTGAAAAATGTCTCGCAGTTCCCCGACAGTCAGCCCTGCAGAGCTCCGACCAGAAGCAGAGCAGCACGATGGGCTCATCCCGGCTGCGCTGCCACCACTGCCACCACTGCCGCCACTGCCACCGCCGCCACCGGGCTGTCAGGCTGTTTGGTGATCAGTGAACTGTTGAAAACATTACGATGCTTTGTCAAGTGGCCTGTGAACACGGGGAGAGAGAGCACTGCAACCCCGGAAATGAAGATGATTTATAATACAAGAGAAAAGCAGTGTCTCTAATCCCACCAGAGCAGAAAACACAATGAGGACTGTCAGCAGGAACACTAAAAACTGCAGCAAGAGATCACATTGGTACTGAAGAGACAAAGAAATAAGACAGCAATTCTCCCTGAACTACAGATTCATTAAAACCCACGGAAAGAGAGACTTATTAGAAGCTCTTGTACTCTCTCTTGTTACGGCTGGTCGTTAATCTCCAGGAAAATAAACTGGAACATTTAAGTCGCTCTCATGAACATGTCTCAAATCAAGTCTAAGTACCTGTAGCTCTGGACTGTGAAGCATGTAAAATTTCCTCAGCAACCTGGAATTAATATAAACATGCAAGAGTGAAATAAAAACAGATTAATCACCAACTAATCAGAGAGATAATAGAAAACGGAATTAAAACAAAGTGGGAATATTAAGAAGCAGCCTAGTCCTCATTTCCTTTGTGTGTTGTCAAAACTATAATTAAGTTTTTATTGTAAACCTGACAGTGCTATTCTCAAGCTGACAAAATGCTTCAAAATGCTTTCTTTATGCTGACAAATTTGGCAAATGAGCAAGCGCTTAAAATAAGAATAGACTATTTCTTAATACAAAACAAAACCAATGACTTCCTTAGTGCAAAATCTATTCTCTAACACCTTTGTCTTCCATGTAAAAAAATGAAAAACAGATAACATTCATAGGCAGATCTGAATCCACGGAGATCAGTCTGTGTTTGTCTTGCGTTAAGTAAAAGACCTTGTTTTTCTAGAGAGAGGAGAAATTTGTCTGGTAGAGATGGTATTAAATACAAATTTAACTCTGCAGCAGCACTAAAATGAGCCATCTTCAAGCCCCCTCATGTTTTGTTACTTTAGGTGTAAATGATCCCCACCTTCACATTTCAGGTGCTGCATCTCCTCCTTTTATTAACTGTGTGCAAAGAAAAAAAAGAACAACAGTGCTTAAATTCAACTTACAGCGCATCCAGGTTGTATTTAGTCCATGTTATTGTGATAGAAAGAAAGCCATGAATTTTAAACAGGCACAGCAGGAGGCGTTTTCATCTATATATCCATGACTAAACATGACGTGACATGACGTGTGTGTATTATGCAGAAAAAGACACACACAGACAAAAGCACTGGAGGACTTTTGCTGCAGTGCAGAGTGAGACATGAGATAATTTAATGTGATGGAGGAGTAATGGCAAACCCATTACATTATACTAAATTGTGTTGTCCTTAAATGCAGTGTGATGCTAAGGTTACAGCTCTATTTATTGACTCCTCTGCAGTCTGCAGCCACGCTATCGGCTCGTCATCACAGTGATGCTTTGAACTAAGTGCTGAAATCTGTTTGGAAGCCAGCTCACAAAGGTAACATGCCGTATTTATAATTTATGGTGTTTACTATGTTAGCCGCCTTAGCTTAGTGTGTACGCATGCAAACATTTACTTAGGAGCACTAAACTCAAAGTGCAGTTGAGGCTGATTAAGATGCTGTTAGTTTCTGCTCGTAAATCAAAGTTTTGGACAAATTAAAATAAGTAATATGATAGTAATAAGAAATAATAATAATTTTAAAATATACTAGTGTGGCTGTGAATTCACAGATTGATTTATTTTTGTGCAATTTGTGTAAAAGAGGAAATTCTAATTTAAAAGTTAAACAGAATTTTTTTTTTTTTAAACGGTCGCTTTTATATTTTGCAAAGTGGAAAATAATTTCACATATTTATAGATCAAGCGCTCCCTCTTTTTCTCACACACACACACACAGTGGTCTCTTATTTTTGGCTTGTTTTCATACAACCTGGTTGCTAATTTCTCTCATGAGATCAGGAAACACTGGCTTTTAAAACATTTCACTCAAAACCAGAAATGTGAACCTAATTATTACACTGGAGAAAAAGTAACAGAATCACCAAAGTCAGCATGAATCATCCTCTGGGGGCAAATAAAAACGATCAGTAATATCAGTAGGAATTTCATGGCAACCCCTCCATTTACTTTGGAGATATTTCAGAGGTGGACTGATTGACCAACAAAGCACATATTCATCCTTTGAGCTACACCACTTGCATGACCGTAACCTTTGCTCAGTGTGAGCTCTCATTACATGTTACACCAGTTTTACAAAATGAAAAATGAGAGTGGCTAACACGGCTAATCAATACGTCGCCTAAATGAAGAGGATCGATGCCACAAGCTCATACAATGCATCAAGAAATGAGTGAGAGTCACGCAGTCAGTTAGTTCACTGAGCTCAGCAGAGGAAACTAACTGCTGATGCTGTGAAGGTTTTGCAACATTTATTGTTGTTCACTCCACGTGAAACCTCGGTGTTTGTCAAGTGAATTACCAGAATGCTCAGGCTTCTCTGTTTGCTTTAATTGATCTAAATCATTTAAAGGCCTAAATAGTGAATCACTTTTAGGATGCTATTAAGTGGGAGAGGATGAAACTGCTGAAGTCATTATCAGGACCTTAATTAGGATATTCAACACCAAATTGATGTTCGAAGCAATTACATTTCCTTTTATGGATGACCACAATGAAAATATGATTATAACTGTTTTGAATTGTCAAGCTCTCGCCCACAGTAACTCTTTGATATGATGCTATTGCATTGTGAACATGCCATATATGAATGTTGTAAATCAATGTTAAGCTACAGTAAGACTCTTGGGATGGAGACGTCGGCTGGTCCACCGCTTTGAATAATGCTGAAATTATCCTACAGCTAACAGATAAATCAACATGAAATATTGTAAAGAAAATCTGATAGAAACGGATATTATTCACACATTCACTTTTCCTAATGTGCCACCATAAAGGCTGTTATTTTTGAAAAATGAGAAAAATGTCTCAAGAGCTAATAGATTGACAAAAAACTGTGTAGACATTCATACTTCCCACAAAAATAATTTAAAAATCTTCTCCTCCTGTGCCATAATCAGATCAGATTCTCAATGTGTGCAATATGTTGGTTATTTAAAATATGACAGCAAAACCTATAATAATACAATTAGCCTCTGCTGCATTTTATGTTTACTAACTAGCAAAAGCTTGCATGCTAACACAATAAAACTAAACCAAACATGGTGACAATAGTGAACGTTACACTTGTCAGGCTGAGGTTAGCTGTGGATAACGGATGATGGAGGAAGAAAAGGACGGTGGTGCAGTGGAGCTGCTTTAATATGAACAGGCGTAAATGTGGACGGTTGGATAAACAGGCAGCTGAAATTAGAAACAAACTGGCAGGAATAAACAACAGAATACGACACACGAGGAAGCTGACACACATGGAGGCGCCAGGATAAACACTGGTAGCAGATTCTCTAATGAACACGCTGGAAAAGACAGACAAACACAGAGGATCTGACAAAGACCAAAGAGAGGCTCTGACAGAGCTCAAAGGGGCTCAGTGGAAACAGGTGTGTGAATGGGCGGAGCAGACAGGTGAGCGGAAGATGAAGAGAGAAACATGACTTGGGAGGAATGACGAGCAGCTGGAGACAGAAGATTATGAAAAACCTGCTCACATCAGCATGTTAGCGCTGTCACGTTATGAACATGTTAGCATGCTGGTGTTAGCATTTAGCTCAGAGCACTGCTGTGCCTTACTGTAGCCTAACAGAGGTGCTAGCATGTGTGACGACTCTTTGTCTTGTTTTGTGTGCAAAATGCTTTTTGGCCAGATCTTTCTGGAAAAGGTTTTTTTTTACTTCAAGAGAATTTCCTGATAAGTAAAGCATAAACAAAGCTCAAATAAATAAGTCAAAATATGTCCACAGTGGGAAAAGATATCGCGTTTCTGGTTATCATTGACATTTTTTAAAATTAATGTCTTCCCTCTTAAACTGTCAACTTAAATTTGCTACACACTTCTAAATAAAAAGCCTTTGTTACATTTTTCAAACTCTAACAACTTAGTGTATTTTTAATTCAAGGTTGCTCAGCATCATTAATTTGCAGAACAATAATATGATGCCATCATGTCATCACAGTAAAATCATCAGAGATGGCGGATTGTGAATCATGAAACACTGAGGAGCTGTCAGAGTTGTTAATAATATTTATCGCTATTAATATTTGTGAATATAAAAATCGCAAACTGTGTCAAATCTGCCCTCGGGCTCCGAGGAGGAAAATTATTTTAACGAGGACCTCTGACAGCTGGTTGGAAAATGTTTTTTTAATGATGTCATATACACAGTTTTTATTTGCCTCGAGTTATCAAAGTCATCAGGACTCACAGAGGAGAATACCTCCGGTCAAAAAAAAATAAAAAGAGCATATGTCTGTGTTATCTATTGTTATTTGCAGCAGGTGAAAACGCTGCTCAGGTTTTTTAGGCTCCACTTCTAACAGCCCTGAGCGAGCAATAAAACATATACCAACTTCTCTTTCCTGTTTTCTGTTTTGGTCCAGCGACGGCCCACTAAGACGCCTCCTGGCACTCCAGCTGGCTGCTCAGCTATTGTGCAGGAGTAATGGCCACGAGGCTCCTGTTAGCTGTGCGATATTCTCCGGGTTTCCTCCCGATCTGTGGACTTCCAGTGCAGCCACACAGCCATTTAAAACATGGCCTCTGATACTGGAGAGGTATCAGGGAATAGGGTAACACACTGATGCTGAGGCAGGGAGACAGCGACAGGGAGAGGCAGATGGACACAAACAGCCTCACGCGCTCACATACAAGCAGACACACACACACACACACACCCACACACACACACTAACACTAACACACACACACGCAGACTGACTGTGCCCACACTGCTGCGACTGTGAGTGAAAGCATGACTGTGACAGTTCTGCTGTGGGGTTATCAGTGGCCAGCAGAGCATGCCCAGACCCACAAATACACAAACACACATATACAACCACCCCTATACGCACACACACACACACACACACACACACACACAAACACACGTACACATACAATCCTGAGGGCTCTCCAGTCATTCTTATGTACAGTCAGAGTCTGATGGGAGCAGACTTTTCCCTTTTCCTCGCCTGCCATCACAGACGTAACCATAGGAGGTGCAGCCGGTGCAATGCAGCCGGTCCCACAAGATTTAAGAAACCAACGAAGGACGGAGATTACTGCTGCTCAATTATCACAGGTCATGTAGTTTGTGTCACAAAACTACATGATGGGACTGTTAAACAGCAACATTAAAAACCACGTTAACATGAATGTGATAGCAAAAGATATTTAGGCTACACCACTCTCTCGAGTATTGAACTTAAGGTTTCATATGTTTTGTATGTCCGTGCATATGTGTGTGCGTGTGTGTGTGCATGCGTGTGTGCATGTGTGTGTGTGTGTGCACGCGTGTTTGCAAGCGTGTGTGCTTGTGTTCAGGGTAGGAGGAGAGGCCACAGAAAAATATTTGCACCAGTCCCGTTAATGTTATGCAGCTGCCTGCCGTCGTTCCCCCTCAGCCTCTTTTATTCACCACCTTGTTCATCCTTTCTCATCCAGACATCTACCTCTTATCTCACACCTAACCCCCCTTCACCTCCTCCTCCCCCTCTACCTCCCCCTCTACCTCCTCCACCTCTCCTTCCCCCTTGATCCATATTATCCTCTTAAGTAAAACGCCCCAATCATTCTTTCCCTCCGTCACCAGCAACTAAATTGCTAAGGTCACACAGGCAGACGAGACCCACGAGCCCGTGCAGAGGCGTAGGTGCCAGCATGTATGCTAGTGAGGCAAATATGGGTGTCATCATCTGAGAGATCATACTGCATGAGCAGGAGTGTCTGTCTGGCTCCCTCCCTTAGATTTCTCTCTCTCTCTCTCTGCAATAACAGTTTCACACTCCCTTCCCCTCTCCACTGGGAGACAAACATTAAAGAGCTTTCTCATAATGAGGGAAACTACAGAGAAAAGACCAAAACTAAGCGCACACACATGCCCATGCAGGCGCACACACACACACACACACACACGTGCATGAAGCACGCACACGCACGCAGAAACGTGTTCACATGTCCCACCAGTTACGTAAAAGTTACGTAAAAGGCATGAATATTAAAAGGAATGCTTTGCTCCTCTGTCATTAAATGTGTGTGTACATTCAGTCGTGTGTGTGTGTGTGTGTGTGTGTGGGGAGAGGGAGGTGTTGTGTGTGTGTGCATGCGCATACATTCATATCTGACCATCATTAAAATACCTAATATTTTATGAAAAAGCTGGATGGAGGAGATCCTCGTGCTGTTAAATCAGAGCTGGTGATGTAGAGACGGAAACTCCGCTGAGCCTGAGAGACGCCTCATCCTCAACCATCCGACACGCAGGGAGGCACTACAAGGAAGTTCGCAAGAGTAAGATTTTATCCGGATGACACTTTTAACCACTTGAAACCATTTGAAAGCCTCACAGTTAAGAGGATAATTTTATTGTGGAAATAATAGATTTGGATTACCAAGTATTTCTAATTAGTTGTTTCTTCACCAGAGGCTCCTCCAAACTGAATGAAAATCATTTCATGATTTTTTAAAGATATACATCCTTGATGGGAGAAATAAAAACACAATTCTAATAAAAAAAAATTTAAAAAAAGCTAACATCTTTAATTCTGAACTGAATTCACAATGTGTTTCACTACAATTATGATTTACCATGCAGTTAATGAGAGCACTTTTTTTTTGGTGGATATGTCAATGTGGAATTAAACTCCTCAAATATGTTGTACAAGATTTAGAAGCTCAAGTCTCAGATGTTTGAGTAGCAAATATTTACTTCATATTCGATTCTTTATTAATAGGATGAAGCCTGTTTCAAAGACAGGTTTGACTTCCACCAGACAAAAGTTTAATTTTAATCAAATCTCAACAAGCCTCATCGGCCCCAGAGCGGCTTCCAGTGAAGCACTTAAGCTAAGTTTCCAATAGCAATAATAACAATATCTTTTATTTAGATGACACTTAAAGCCATAAGGATGTGAGGACAAGTAATTATTAAATATTAAACTACTTCAAGGTGCACCAGGTCACTTAAGGATACATAGTCCTGAGCTCTAACAAATACAGCAATTGTAAACATGAGTTTAAACTACATCTTAAAGTCATATAAGCTCTTGCAAACTGCTGTTTCTCATATAAAGAACTCTGTAATTGTTTTTTTAAAGGTTTGTAATGAAACTGCACAGTGCAACTTCAAGATAAGGAATAAGGAACTCTGTGATGTTTTTGTGTTTCCTGATTATCATTTTATCAGGTTTGGCAAACTTTGGCCCTAGTTTACATCTGCTGATCTGTATCTGGATTTATTATCTGGCTGCTCCACACATTTATATGACAAACATGGTGCGTTCGGAGCAGAGGAAGCATGGCATGGATAGGCATCTTTCTTTTTTTTGCAACTGCATTTTAAGTGAAAAGACTCTCTTGCTGTTACTTGTAGCTCGTGAGGAATGAGGTGTCCCAGATGCTGCGTCGGTTGTCTTTCACTATGAGTCACTTCACCAGATAAAATAAGAAAATACTGTATCTTATGGAAATTTGTGTCTGTCTGGCTCGGCTGATGTATCGGACTTATATTGTGTATTCTGGTTTTGGCATTAAAAAGCACCTGCCTTGCTGGTGAGCCAGTCATACAAACACTGTACTGTGCAGCCAAACTTTGTTCAAAACCTCAGAATTTTAGTTTCAAATCTAGTGGGAAACCCAAAGTTTTTGAAAGAAACTGAACCTGGCAGGCTGCAGTGTGGGGAAACGAGTATAAAATGATGCTCAGGAAAAAAAAATCACTTTATTAAAAGGTGCAGCTATAAAAAAATTACTCGGATTTGAATATATATTAAGGATTTGGAACAACTTAATAGTTCACAAATTACAGTATGTATGATATTGTCGGCTTGGGTGGAAGATTGTGCTTTTAACAACCTCGAAGGGGAAACAAAAAACGGAAACAAGAGGAGGCATACCAGCCTTTTTAAGTAGATTTTATGGTATGAATTATGACTGCACTGTTGTAAAAAAGTTTTCTAATGAGGTAAGTTACATAAAATAAGATTTTATTATGAATTTCATTTATTTCATTCCAAATATTTATGATATTTATGAATCTCTACCACACCGTGTAATGAGAATTCGCCTAATGTAAGCTGCGAGCAACTCATGGCTTCAATAAAACATGAACTCATAGTATTCTGAAAGGTATGATAATATAATATTTACAGTTATTACAATGGTGCTTGTTCTCCTTAGCAGTGCAGAGTGCAGTCGAGGGACAGACTTCTCTTTGTCTTTTGGGAGCCTCCGCCGACTTGTAAGATATAATACAAACAGACATTTTGGCTGTAATATAAACAGACGCTTTTTTTTTTCTTTTTTTTTCCGGTAGGTGTTGTTCCCAGAGCTCACAGCGCTCGTTCTTATCAGACTCCTCTAACTGCTGACACTGACCGAGGGAATATGAAAAAAAAAACAGAGGGGTTAATGAGGTTCAGGTGCCGCTCTTCATCCTTCTCCACCTCCCAGCCGAGGCTCCCACCCGCCCCCGCCTGCTTCAGAAACCTCGACGTCGACTAGAGTTCAAGCTGCAACACCAGAGAGCAGAGAAAAAAAAACCGACTTCATTATTTATCTCCTGCCTTAAACAAAAGTATCACCTAGAGAGGAAGTTAGCAGAACATTTTAAAGGCCAAGGCCTCTGAAGATCACTGTTACTGCTTTGTCCTTCTTTTTGTTTACCGATCAACCCAATGTCTCATCACATGGGAAAAAAACATCTTAGATATTTTGTATTTTTTAAATGTCAGATATCAAAATGTGCGTTAATATGTAAAAATTTGTTTATGTCAAAGTGGTACATTTTTGCATGGTTATCACAACCAAACCTGATGTGTTAACACCTCACTGTTTCATTCAAGTCTCATCTCTGATCTTCATAAAAAAAATTCACAAAAAGATAACTGTTTTATTGTTGAGTTACAGATTCAGAATTCCATTGAAATCCAATTAGTTTTTCTTTCACCAAAGGCTGACCTCCAAACTGTTTTAATATTGTTTAACCAGTTTTTAAAGGCATCGTCCTGGTGGAAGTATTGAAAATTTGATCCTACCAAAAAAAAAAAAAAAAAAAAAAAGAGCTAAGGGCTTTATATGATTTATTACTTTATAACAACCAACAAGATGCTTTAATTCAGTGATAAGTTAGTGTGCAGTTTATAAGAGTATATATATATATATATATATTGAATGGTGGAATTAGATTACATACGTGAAAAGTTACATCTACTTTGAACCTGAGTCATGCTCAACTAACATATATATTTACAGCAAATTTTGGCTCCTTAATTAAGTTACAATCTTGAAAATATTATTCAGTTTTAATTCCATGTCATGTTTAGTCTCTATTTATCCTAGAATCAGGTAAAACAATGGTGACTGAGACTTGGGACCCTGTGATAAAAGAGCTACAAATTTATATATTAGCAATATTAGAATTAGCTGTCTGTCAGTACATCTCTGGAAAAAGTCTGTATTAAGTTACTTCTAATGCAAACTGATCATGTCCTGCTGCTGCAACTTCACATTAGAAACATTTCACCCACAAAAACTGTGTAAACTTTGATTATGAAGTGGTAACAGGAACTGCAGTGTGTTTGTCAGTGCGCTTTGCACTCACTGCTGTTGTTAAAACACGTCTACAAAACGAGACAACAGTTGTTTTTGACATTTTTTGACAGCGGATCAGTTTGAAATATTGCAGGGAGGAATGGAACAAGAAGGAGCAGCAACAGCGAGCTGTTAGATGAAGAGCTGCAGGCGACAGGCTGCACACCTCCAGCTTCTCAGCCAGGTAACCGGCTCCTTTCACTGTGCCCTGCTGCTAGCAGACTCATGACGCGTGCAGCATGAAATCAGATGGGTTACACACAGAATGATGGAGAATGGCAATTATTGCTGTCTGCTGACTATTAGCACAACACTGGTTTGTTTTGCTGCCTCTCAGAATTCTGGGACCTTTTGTATTAAACTGACTTCTTGTTATCATCCAGTTACAACCTACAGCTTGGAACTTTGATGAAATTTATTTCAAAGATAGGTTTGGTTAAATTTGGATCAAAAACACTAAAATCTCAGCCTCAGAGTGACTTTCACTGGGTTTGTATAAGTTGTAATCTTTGCAGGGATGGAAAGAAAACACTCAACTTTAAAAGGATTCTGACAGAGAATCTTGACTTAAGTTCTTTGTGCAACTTCAAATGTTAAATAAAGTTCAGTCTCCGGGTTGTTGACGTGGTGAAAGGGTTGTGCATTTACAAGTGATCACAAAAACATGTAAAACTCAGATGCTGATGATGTTTTAAAGGTAAAACTTAAAAGCAATTACTCTCAAAACTGTCACAAAAAACACAAAACGGTCTGTTTTCCGTTCACACACAACAGCAACAGTTTCGGAAATACCTGATTGCATCACCTATTTAACAACAGCATATCAATAATGGATCACATCCTTGTGCAACTTGTTCATATTGACAAGCCGAGCATTAACAAATTGCAGCTCCCCTTCAATATACAAAGCATTTTAGTGTCAGTGGGCTCATTCTTTTTGAGTTTATTCACATCGCTCTCATAGTGCTGCTTTTTGGCTGCAGGTGACTAATATCAACAAGAAAAGCTCTGCAGACTGACTGTGCGCTACACACCCAACACCACAGACACACAGAGGCAGATATTCCTCCCAGGTATTGGCAGGTATCAAAAAGCAAAGCTAAGAGGAAAGTAAATATTAAATTTTCATCAGAAGGTCAAACACATAACTCAAAATTCTATATCTGCTGCATGTAGGAATAACTGTTTGCCAAATCAAAACATCTATTGCAGGTTAAAACATAGTAACCTTAAGCTCGTGTGTGTGTGCGCTTCATCAAGCTCACAAGTATAGGAGAGCGTTCATATTTATTCCTGATTCTTGTTCCTGTTCCATGTGTTTTTCCAGCAACAACTACAACAACACGACGGTGCTTAGGGCCTTTGAATTCTAACAGTTTTAAAATATTCAAATAGTTTATTGTGTTTTTGTTTCATTGTAAAACAGTTTAGTGTTTAAAAAGTTCTTACTGCATAAATGTGGTTCCTATACACCCTCATTAATTATTCATAAGAGCTATTCTTCTGCAGGGAATTGTCGATAAATAGCCACACTGTTGTTGAGCCTGAAACCATTATAAAAAACTTAAGACTTGAATTGGATCTCTGCTTTGTAAACATTTTGCACATGAGCCAGCTGAGGACAACAGCCTCACCCTCCGGTACACTCACTCCAGCTGACTGACATCCTTCAGAGAGGGGTAATTGCCTGTTTGAGCGACGGTGAATACACAGTCAATAAACCTACAAGGACATAGACACATTCCAGCAACATGTCAGAGGTTAAAAAGAAAAATAAAATAATAAAATAAAAAATGATGTAGTCTCGCCAACAAGCGTACACTGTGTTACGGAGCCGTGGCTCAAAGTGAAATTTCACATAATTTCCTCTCCTCATTCAGAGCTTCCAAAAAAG
>JAQMCX010000015.1:6537964-6577335 GCA_029814765.1 Acanthurus leucopareius
GATCTTGGAAGCAGAGCCTCTGAAATAACCAACACTCACATGACAGCTGCTGAAACTGGTTGTGCTGTGTCTCTGTGTGTGTGTGTGTGTGTGTGTGTGTGTGTGTGTGTTGTCTTATAACCAGCCCCATTATTCAAACAGAAGGCACAGGCTCGGTTTACGTGCAGAGCTGTGGATGCACTAATGCTGCATTTACATTGCAACATTTAAAAAAAAAAAAAAAAAGCCTTGTGGGTCGGAATGAGCTGAACAGAGCAGCTCATTCCGCTCTGCTGAGTTCGCTCAGCTGTGCAGCTTTTTTTTTTTTCTGTAGTTTTTTGCTGCGTGTTTATACGATTCAACAATTGGGAATCGGCAGCCTTCTAACCTCTTGCGAAGTCGCCGGGTAATCTTACTTATAATTGCAAATTCACTGTCGTAAGAAGTTTGGTCAAGCTTAACAAAAAAAAAAAATGCAGAGTGGAGATCGTCGCAGCATTTTTGGTTCAGATCTGGTCGGCTTAATATATTTTGAAATGATTTATACCGCAGCATCTTCAACTGCTGCAGTCAACATCAGCAGTGCCCCGGTCTCCCATCGTCTCTCATCATCGTGGGAATGAGTGAAATTCATTTTGCCATCATCTGTCCACATGTGGCTGAAGTATACAAGAGCTGTTTCTATAGAGGCAGAAACAGTGGGGGAGAGGCACAAGAAGGATGTCCTGTGGAGTGGCGGAATGAGAGAGGAAAATAAAAATGAGGGCAACCGCAGCAGACTCCAAAAAAGCATTTTCAAATGGAGGTTTTACACCTTTCAAAAAACACCAATGGCGTCACTCTAATTCCCCTTCTTTCACCAAAACAACACCGCAATCAGGACTTATAGCATCTTACTTGTATAAGTGCCTGGTGGTGATTAAACGACAAGTCGAGGGAATAATGAGTCAACAGAACAGTCAGTGCTGACAGTTTTGTTGATTAATTATGCAAAACTTTAGAAATGTTATTTGGGTTTTTGGTCTTTTTTGTTGGATGGAATAAGTAATCTAAAGATGTCACAGTGGGCCCTGGAAAATTGCAAGACTGTTTTTCTGACTTTTTATAGACTAAACTAGTGATTCTCAAAGTGTGGGGCGTGACGCTGGATGCATCTGAAGTGGAACTAAAGTGGGATAAATCTGCTCTGTCACCTCAATAAACAAACAGAGTGCTTCTGAGCTGGCAGAACAATCAGTATTCAGGTTAGCAAAGTGTCATTCAGACACAAATACATGAAAGGTATAAAATGGGAAAGATTTTTAACTTGGAGGAGAAGAAAAACAGGTGATGCTCATCAAGCGGAGATACTAATCAGCTGAAACCAAAGCTGACAAAATGGTCTAAAGAGGTTTATGTTGCTCACTTGTTCAGGGTCAACGTTCAGGAGAAGCAGAGACGTTTGAAATTGAAAGATCGTGAGTTAAAATAAACTTGAATATAAAAGACTTTTATTGTCCAACCGACTTAAGTCATGCTTGAAAAAACACAGACCAGACTTTGGTGCTTAAACTTGTGGGACCTTCAGCCAAAAAAAGCAGAACTGTCCATCAAAAAAAAGTTCAACTAGGCTTAACTTTTGCTGCAGTGCAGTGTAACAACATCTGGCGTGGGACATCACCGGCCAATCAAAAACATGCAAGCACACACTCCTGTTAGACGACTCTGTAACGTGAAGGCTTTACTTTTTACTTTGTGACCTTTAAGAAAGATAACAGAGATGTTTGCTGCAGGGCAGAGTTGAGTTCTTGCCTAAAACAACTATAGAAAACTTTCTTTATTAAGTACGAGTATCATCAGAATAAAACATATAACAAATCAAGTTTAAATCATTTTTGCTCCAAAAACTTCATCTTGCCACCAGAGTTTTTCAAAGAAAATACTGAGATAATAAAAAAAGTATAATTTCCTCCCAGTAGATATTCATTAGAATATTTTAAATGATTAGATTATTTTATGTACATTGTTGAGTTGTGTACTGATATTATCCCAAATGTTTCGATGTGTTTCATTAATTTGTATGTCAATAACAACACAGTGAACGGCGGGTTGATACTTCAGAGGGTGAGGAAGGAAAGTGAGGGAATGTCACCTGAATAAAACTTTGATGCATTACGTCTGAAAATTGGCTATTAAGAATAAAATAAACAAATCCCACAATCCCAGGCTGCGTCGACAAACTACGTGTTTTGTTTTAATCAGCAGATATAATTGCAAATATACTGTGTTTTTAACTAATTTTTTCACACTAATTTCCTCAGCATGAATGGTTGATAAAACTTTAATTTGTACAGCGGGGATGTGAAACTGCGTGACAACCACTGGACTAACCAATGACTCTATTAATCAGAAAATAATTAAGAGATGAGTCAATGCTGGAAATTACAGTTTTTGTTGCTGCTCTTTGCCTGATGTCGAAGATAAGGCTCAATACCCAGAGTCTTCATATTCAAATTCAGGATTTCATCAAGTAATCGAACCGATTGATCACATTTTGGGCGTGAATGTGCAGGAGAGAGTCGCTCGAGGGGGAAATGTGCAGCGGTTTTCGTAACATCCGGCTCATGAACTGTGAACACTCCCAGCCTCCGGGTTGTATTTGCTATTGTGGCCTCCGATCCCATTGTCCCACCATTGTTAATGATAATGTCATCGGTGACGGGTGTATAAGGTGTGTATGTGTGTGTGTGTGTGTGTGTATGTGTGTGTGTGCACTACAGTATTTGCAGAGCATTCAAGCTTTTGTGTGCACTGTGTGTATCAAAGCAGTGTGTGTGAGTGTGTGTGTGCGTGTATGTGTGTGTGTGTGTGTGTGTGTGTGTGTGTGAGTGTGTGTGTGTGCGTGCGTGTGTGAGACCAGAGTTGACCCATTGGTGTCCCTGCTGGTCCGGAGCAGGGATAACACCCTCTGGAGGCGACGCTCATTAATCATCCCATTCAAACCCACAGAATGTAATCCATCCTCCCATCCTCTCCTCCTCCTGCTCCTCCTTCCATCTCCTCCTCTCCCTCCTCCGCTCCGCAGCACCAGCGCTCCGTAATGGGGTCACTGCTCCCATTTAACAGAGACAGACAGCGGAGAGAGAAAGGAAGAAGGGGATGGGATGGAGTGAGGAGGGGAGGGGAGGGGAGGAGGGGGGGTATAGTAAAAACGAAGCGAGATTAAATAAGAAGTAACGCAGAGGGAAGGACAAGCAAGGGAGGCAGAAATAATAAAAAGAAGGAGGGAGGGAGATGGGGGTCGAAAGGAAGGAAATAATTACGGAGGGAGGTGTTTGAAAGTAGGAGCGATTAAGAGGAGAGGGAGGGGTAATAGAGTGAGGAAAGAATAAGTGAAGGGGTAAAAGAATGTGCTGAAAAACAGTAAAAAAAAAACAAAAAAACCTTTTCCCCCTGATTAATGTCGCAAAAGAGAGAAGCAAAACATTGTGTTCTTTGGAAATATGGAGAAGAATCTTTGGAATACGCCACTGTGGGGATCCAGCACTAATTATATGACTCTCTGCCTCTGTGTGTGTGTGTGTGTGTCTGTCTGTGTGTGTGTTTGAGTGTGTGTGCGTGTGATTCATTCTTATGCTGGAGGACAATCATGTGTACATAACCACTAACCAGCATACATAGAGATGCACAAAAGCTGGTAGAGGAACACACACACACACACACACACACACACTAGCTAGCTAGCGATGCCAGGGGACCTCGGTAGAACTAGGTTCCTCCTCCTGCTGCATTATTCTCTTTGGAATGTTGTTTTTATTTCCTGGTTCGAAACTGTGGTGCATCGCCCCCGGTTATCCAGCATCACACACACATATATACACACACACACACACACATACATCCACATACATACACACACACACACACACATACTGGAGCACTTCACTCATCTTCGTCCCAGAACCACTTTCGAGAAAACAGCCTCTGACAGATGCCCCAAACAAAAAGGAAACTGGAGGCCAAAAAACATCTGAGCCTGACAGAAAGTGTCGCTTTCTCTCCCTCCCTGTGCGTGCCCTCGAAATAACAAGTTCATTTTGCTTCCTGGTGGAGAGTTGCCCTCGTGAGATGATAACATCTCTCTGATGTTAAAGCAAAAGCAGATATTTTTTGAAATTTTGCTTATTTGCATCCCGGCAAAGTGATGGAATAGAAGAATGTCACCACTCTCGTGTATTCATGATAAACAAGAAGCCGCAGCTAGCAGGCAGCTAGCCTGGCAAAAAGACTGGAACCAGAAGGAAACAGCAGGTCTGACTCTTTCAAAACCTGCCTACCAGCAACATCAAAGCCAAAAACAATGACTCAGTTTTTTATTCAAAGGTTCTTAATAACTGACTGTATTTTATTTACTGTTTTTTTAAATATGTTCTAACCCCATCTTGTCAAATATCATGTCGCACCCTTTGTCGTGATGATTTTTCCCTTTCATATCGCATTATGTTAGTCCAAGCTGTTACATTCGATACATACCTGTACAAGCACTGCAGACACGAATAATCGCTCAGCAGCCTTTTATTTAAGAGCTATTCCGGTCTTTTAATAAGCTTTTAAGAAGGACGTGACGCACTGTGCACCCCCAGTCACAAGTGAGGGGAGCTGCACTGTTAAATGCTACTGATTCAGTCAGGGATAATGGTAATCCGAGACACTTAGTGAATTTTTAAAAAAATACACTGATAAAGACTCATTCACACATGTGTTGAACACCTCTAAGTGAAGCGAAGATACTGCAGGAGGTGAAGGGACAGGTGCGTGCCGGTATTCCAGAAACGACGGGAAATTGATTTGTCCAATAATCAACACGGTCAACAGTCGGAGCTGCAGCAGCGTCTGTCACACACGAGCTCGTCAAGGCAATACAGGCACTTTAAAACCCTCCTTTAGTGCCTGATTGCTGCAATTTGTGTCAAAAATAGCACTCAGTGATAACTCAATTCAGAGACACCAAATGCACTTATATGATACAATGTTTTTGGATTCGGTGTGACTTAAATTTACTGAATTTATTTCATCTTTGATGTCTGAAAATCTGAAAAATCATCCTTGAAAACACAGCAAACCTTGAACTCCAGA
This sequence comes from Acanthurus leucopareius, assembly GCA_029814765.1. NCBI lineage: Eukaryota > Metazoa > Chordata > Actinopteri > Acanthuriformes > Acanthuridae > Acanthurus > Acanthurus leucopareius. The sequence goes on from JAQMCX010000015.1 coordinate 6,543,059, forward strand.
ACTTTTCCAAGCATCCTCATACTTTTAAGTTTCTTTAGCATCAAATTAATCCAGAGATAGATGCCTATATATCCAGTGGTAGATTGTAAACATATAAACACAAACTGCAAGCTAGTTCGACATACTTGCTTCTGCTGATTTGCAAAAATGTAAACGAATTTAGGCCAAAAAAGACAGGACTTATCTTGAATCAAGGCATAGCAAATCTCATCAATCTTTGGTAACATTATATTTCCTTTTTACATTTTTTTACACAGTTGCATTCACTCTTAAACCTTTTTTGACAGTTGCTGGACAACTGGTAAAACTATAGTTAGTTACTGTGCCTGACCAGTAAACAGTCTGGTGAACAACCCAACACAAAACAACAAAGTCTCTTTTTTACACACTGTTTTTGTGGGATTAAAATGAAAAAAATAGAATGTCAATTAATGAGCTTCAGAGCAGTTAATGTTGGACAAAGCCAAGCTCGATTTTTCCTTATTTACAATCTTTGTACTAAGTTACGACAACCTTAGAGGATATTCAGCTAACAGGGGTTTTAATCAAACTTTCCACCAGAAAGCAAATAAGTACCTTTTCCAAAAATATCAAAGTATTTCTTAGAGGTTCTTGCAGCCGAAGAAAAGATCATGACTTTTCATTGTACTTGCATTGATTCCACCCAACTCAGAGCAGAGAGGTCTGGGCATTTGGTGTTGACTCAGAAAGCTCTGTCTGCCAGAGACGAGGAAGCTAATTTATATAAGAATGGGATGGAGATTAAGACCTCTGAGGGTATTATGGATTTGGGGAATTAAGCATAATGGATTTCATGTAGGGCTTTCTTTTACGAGTCCCCCGTTGGAGAGAGGTACGCAGTCTTGAGAGCAGAACTGATTCATTCTATGGCTGGAGAACTGGCTCGTGCACGAACCAACCAGCTCTCATTCACTAAAACAAACACATGCATGCCTTTTTTTTTTTCTTATGCCTGTATTCACATAAACAGCAGTCAGCCAAGATGAGCCATGACTCCTAAACTGTCACAACTAAAAAGGGTTTTTCCTTCCCCAAGCATATGTTTAGGAAGATTTTACACTTCTATTTCACACCGCTCTGGTTTTTGGAAACATGAATTGGTGGAAGTCATCAAAAACCACAAACAAAATGCACATACAGTAACACTGCACAATGATTAGTAATACTCAGACAGGATTTAAACTCTGCAAAAGTTACCACGCTCTTATCTTTTGTCATGGGGATCATGAGGTAAACCGTAGAAATTCTTGTTACAAAGTGGAGTGAAATCAGGCAGGATTCTTTAAAACAATTTTAATTGTTTTCCCTTAACAGATTTTAAGGGCTAACTTTTTTTTTTTTTTTTTAAAAAAAAAAGGTCATTGCAATATAAATTCCTGCAAAATTTCATGATATTCAGTGCAGAAACATCCAGACTAGAGCCTCAATAATGAAAACGATGAATTAAGTGCATTCTGCAGGTTCATACATTGCTCATACACAATAAATGGGACAATCAATAATTGTTTTAAATTGTATTAAAAATGCAATGTTAGTGCTCATAAAGCATACTGAAGACTTTGCTCCTGTCTTGCTTCAACACACCCACAAAACTCTGCGGAGAAAAAAGATAAAGGAGATAAAGGGGGAATTTGCTCGGGATCTTCTGTTCTTCCTACATTTTATCCATCTGGTGAAGACTTGGATAACGCCTGTAACCTTGCTTTTTTTCATCCTGCTCCTCTCAAGTCTAGGGAATTTAATCAAAAAAATGTTTGCCAGCCTATCTTGGTGATTTTATTAAGAACTAGTTTATCAGTGAAAAGTATTAAAGCAGTATCAGAGGGTTTTTTGGCCACTTGGGGGCAGTACAGGTCAAGCTATAGACACAACGTTTTCACAAAATTATCTAATAAAGCTGAAAGGCAAACTTGTTATTGAGCAGTTGCATGTTTACACATGTAGAAACTTATGAAGAGTCATGGATCTGGCTACATGAATGTTAGTTCACTATTCCGTGTAATTTTAGCTGCAGTCCAGTTTATATCAAGTGCAAAGGGAAATATCTTGGTCGTCAGCACCTTAATTCTGTACTACCTTCGGCAGATAGTTGCTAACTTCGTCTGTCTGCAGTTTGGAATTAAACTGGTCGTGTACATAGAGGTTTATAAAAGCTTATCAGTAGAAACAGCTGTCTGCTGCTGCTGCAAACTGATGATAGCTTTGTGACTAATTAAAAACAATAAAGCTGCAGGTCATAGAACCAAAACAACAAGCTAAAAGACGCTAAGACGCCCTGTGGAGCTGATAAAACTGCACAGTCAGACGATAAATCTGTGGATTCATCTCTACCTGCAACTCCTCTCACATTACACAACATCATTTTACCAGCTGTTAATATAAAAATATTGACTGGTGCAGCTTTAATGATTTTGTTTGTGCGTGTGATGGTTTGCTAACTAATTGTGGTGACAGCTACATAACTCCAGTTGAGGTCAATATTTTCAGTCGATTCACTTGTTACTACATTATGATGGATAGTTTGATAAAACAGCAGCAGACTAGACAATGTTCTTATTGCAGCGATGCACTGGCTGCATTTTAAATCTGTCACCAGTCAATCCATCATTTGTGTGTCTGTACATATAAAATAGAGTTAGAAAGTTTTCAAAATACTGTCACGTCCAAGGATTTTACATCACATTATGTTGCATGCTGTCACTCTGTTCTCCCTTTCTAGACTTTGTCCGCCTCTTGCTGCATGCTATTAAGATAAATTTAAATGCTCGTCAAAGAAATTCTAATTTAAAGGTCTTTGGTCTCAGAAAATATGAGATATTAAAATATAAAAAATATTTTTAAGTCATTACATTCTGTTACCATCTTATGTCTGACACTGGCTCCACTTGTTGGGGTGGAGAGATCTGATCTTCCCAAACCAATCTGTGGAAACCAAAGTATCTGGACACAAAGGAACCATGAAAGCTCAAGCTGATGGGAGACGGTCTGAGAGCTGGGTGGTGCTCAGTTTTGGCTCATCCCTTTTCAAAAAGGCGATCGAGTTAAAAAATTTTTTCATGTTATAAGAATCTGAACTAATGTATTTTTCATCGCTGTCTAGACTCTTTTGTTCTGTTGTATTCAATATTTCTTTCCTTGGATGGCGAAGGCATGACTCGTCTAATTCCTTATGCAGTTATATTCCTAGGAAAACAAATATGGCCCGTGTAAAGCTTTTTCACAATTGACAACCAAATGACAGCAGCATGACTACAAAATTAGTCCCGCCCATGGCACTGATTGGCTAATCGTTAGTCATCCGTGGTGTTTATTGGATTGACTTGTTTATGGGAAAAGAAACTGCTGTTATATGCAACAACTCCAACCTCTGTAGAGTCTGTCAACTGAGCTCCTCACAGTAGGTGGATGATGCAAAGGTCTGGAGCCAGGAAACAATTATAGGCTACTGTTTCCTCTCATTGCAGAGTTATTAAACAACAGCGATGATATCTGTTTTATTGTTTACAACCCCTGTACATTTTTAACAGCTTAGTGCCATCAGAGTAGCACCCAAAACCCCCAAAAATATCTTCCCAGACACAAATCAGTAGATCAAAAATGTCTGAACTCTGCATGGTGACTGGTTGTGGTTTAGAAGTTCGATGCCATGGCTCTGCTGATGAATCCCAGAATCTGACTCTGTGCACAGGACCCATAAATCACCGTTACGCCCCTGCACCCAGACACACAAACACAATCACACTCCCAGTTACAGAGCAGCACTTGGAGGGGAGAGGAGATATTCTGGGTTATCTCTGTGAACGGATGCCTTCCTCTCGCTCCCACTCCACTCGCCTTCCACCGCCAGATAAACATGTTGTTCCAAACACTGGTTCAACACACGGCGACGGGCGGAGATTAAGGCCGACTTAAGTTTATCATAAATGAAGAGCAAAGTCGACAGTTGTGTGGCCCACTGCCTCTCAATACTAAAACTACCAGCTGGGGTATTTAGGAGGTGATGGGAGCTGTGCAATAGCAGCCACCAGGCATTCCAGTGCTGAGGTAGGCTCTAATCCTCTGCTCCTGGCTCGCTCCTGACAGGGAAGGAAATAAGCGCAGGGAGACACGTTCACAAATCACAATTTATGTGCCATCAACGCTGTCTAGCAGTTGTTTCAGAGAGACACTGATCCTCAGGCTTTATGGTTTTTTCGTAGATGCTCACAGTCCAGTGAATAATTCTTACATTGTGCATATTAAAAAGCAGAAAACTGGATAAAGAAATTAATCAAATTAGCTTCCAAGTGGAATCTGATTTTGAAAATGCATTTTGGGAAAAAAAAAAAAAACATCTGTAGTTTAATTATTTATTGTTTTCTCATTACTTTGAGGGATGCATGATCAGCATTGGGAGTCAAAATCTGGATGAATATCTGCTCAAAGAAATCTACTTTTTTTTTTTTGAAAAAAGTATTTCTCACTAAATCAGAAAAAACAAAACTAAAAAAAAAAAAACTCCGGGTTCTTCCATCCTTTCATCCATATTCTCCTTTTTTTCTGCCTGTTTCTGATCTACAAAACTTAAACTTCACATAAATGCACACAAAGATATAAAACTACACACACACACACACACACACACACACCCAAACACTCAAACACACACACATAGGCACTTTGAAAACTGCAGCACAAGGCCCCGTAAAGCTTGTGTGATGTTTCCAGCGTCAGCCCGGCCCGGTCCCTGCCATCTTAGTGTCTCCACACCAGCTTACTGCAACAGCAGAATGACACAGTAACAGACACATATCAGCTTACTAGAATAACACCTAGCCGCCACGCCGAAATAATCCGCCATTTTGCTTCAAGACACCGTAAATAAGTATTGTCATGTTATACTGGGAGGCACAGAAATCGTCATCTTTTGATTGTAACTGTATGACAGACGTGCAATTGAGCTCCAAGTCTTTGCAGGGATCATGTGGGTGGCATCGAGTGCCAGAGAGCAAAAAAAAAGGGGGGGCCCATGAGTGTGTGGATTCACAGTCAATGTGTGTCTGCTTCACACATTTACTGTAACTTCTTCTGTGTCTCACTACCTACTGTAACTTTCCTCTTGCACACAAATTAACAAGTCCTCCAGCAGCCCTAAGCCTGGAAAACACCCGCTCGCTGATCTTTCTCCCCTTCTTTTCATCTCCTCCCATCCTCCCTCAAATCTCCCTCTGTCCTCTTTAGTCCCTCTTTCCCTCCGTACCTTCTCATCATCCTCTCCCTTCCAGCATCCTCCTCACCCTTCCCTCCTCCCTCCCTCCTCTCTCTCTCTCTCTCTCTCTTTCTCTCTCTGTCTCTCGCTCTCTTTGTAGGCATTTCCCTTGCTGATGTTGTCCATTGAGAGCCAGTGATTGTCTGTGGGTGAGAGCGGAGCAGAAGAGTGGAGCCGATTACTGCAATGCAGAGCAACCAAACAACATCCCGGCGCTGCAGCAGACACCATGTGTTTGCATGTGCGCTCATATGTACAGTTTGTGTACATATTTAAAATAGACTTTGTTTACTTGTGCATTTGTGTTTGTAAGTGTGCGCACATTTGCTGCACTGATATGAAGATGTAAATGTTTATGTATGTATTTGTGTGTGTGTGTTCATGTGTGTGCTTGTGTTCATGTGTGTGCTTGTGCGTGTGTGTGTGTGGAGCGATGACCAGCTCTACCACAACTATTTGTCATGCCCAAACACCAAAGCTTCTGCAGCTATGCACCATGACTTTTAAATAGATCTCTTTTCACCAACATCAAACTATGCCCAACTGTGCATTTTTAATACCCAGCATGTTTATGCAGAGAAGAATATGGTTTCATGCCTTCACACACACACACACACACACACACGCACACACACATACAAACACACACAAGCTCACTCAGCAAGGATCCGCCTATCGCAGCTCAGGCTAAATCTATTATGCAAAATGACAGTGTTTTAATCAGGCTAATTGTCCAGCTCCTCACCATGTCTCTGCCATCTCTACTTAACCAATGCCACAGCCGCACTGTTTTTTTTCCCTTTTTTTTTTTTTTTTAAAGGAATAAATGACACGGCGGTGGAGGAAGAGCGAGAGGCAATCTAAGCCACAGAGGCCCACAGGCGTTTGAAGTCTAAAGACTCTTTCATCCTCGACTCTGGGAAATGAATGATTTTTTTCACACAGTGACAGGACAGCTCTGACAGGACCCAAACACATGAACCATGGCAAAGCTGTCAGATAGTCAAACACACATACACACAAGCGCATACACGCATATACAGGGAAACACAAGGGCAAAATACATGCACACACATAAAACACACACACACACACAGCTGGAAAGAGTCCAGGACAGAATGTGTTGGGGAAAAAAAATCAGGCGAAGAAGTGAGAAGGGAGCGTTACAGGGTGAGAAAGAGGAAGAGAAAAGGATGGAGAGAATGATGCTATAATTAGTCGTTTGTTGCTTTAACTGGCATTTAGTTTTAACCGGGCTTCTTTGTCTGTAGACACAATGGGGCTGATGTGGCATGAGTGAACTACACAGCTTAGAGGATTAAGGCTGGACTGAGGCTGTGGCGCCGCACTCACTCTCTCCGTCACGCACACGCAAACAGACGGACTAGCTCTCAACTAGCTGCACAAACACGCAGATTCTCACACTTTCTTAAACACACACACCTACAAACAAAAGGCACACCCTTCTGAAGACACACACAAACACACACATGCACGCACATAGTCCCGCATGTGCACACTCTCTCACACACACACACACACAAAAAAACGCACCCACGGGGGGATTATCTGTGCAACAGAGTTCTGAACACTGAGAGTGAGGAGGCGTCTGAAGAACTGCACTCATCACTGAAGGATGGAAAGAGCACAGCAGAAAGAAACAAAAACACACACACACACACAGAAGAACGCAGACACACTTCAGTGCGAGCTACCTGTGTGTTGAGCAGCATATAGAATAGCATCTCTCTATGTCTGTCCTGTGAGGCTGAGCTGACAGCAAGAACGACGAAAGAGAGAGAGAGAGAGAGAGAGAGAGAGAGAGAGGAAGGGGAAATAGAGGAGAGGAGAAAGAACAAAAGAGAAAGGTTAAAATGAAAGGAGAGGAAGAAGGAGCAGGGGGAAAAAAGAGAGGAGAAAAGGTAGACAATGAAATGGAGAGATGAAAGTGAAGGAAGGTGGAGAAAATCATTAAGAGAGAAACGGAGCAGGAGAGAGATGGAGCATTTCATGACCCTGGCCCCTGAGGGCCAACAGCCTTACATGTCCTTATTTCACAAATAGATTGTATTGATTTTATAGCATTAATGTGGCAGATTTCACACTATTAGCTTCCATCTCCATCCTTTAGTGTGAGAGGAACCCTGCAGGCTCTCAGCTTTGCTCAACCCTCATCTCATCTCTCCAACACGCTGCGTGGACAAGCTTACAGGCTTACAGTAGCATACCTCGAGCCGTTTCTTTCATGCACTATTAAGGCAATGGAGACTGAGTGAGTGCGCATTAATGGGGGTCAGGGCAAATGTGTGTTTGTGTGTGTGTGTGTGTGTGTGTGAATTTGCCACAAATTGCAGTAGCTGCCAGCGCAAGGTTTTTTTTTTACGTAGCACCCTTTATTGTATTTCGTGGGTCGGCGGTAAGAAGGCTGAACCAGATGCAGAATCATCCTATACATTAATATAACATGATCCCTTACAGGAGAGCTTCAACACGCAAAAACTAAGAATAAATATATTCACAACTGCCTCTACTATTGGTAGGAGATGAAAGCATAAAAAGGTACCTCCGTAAAAGATAATAATTGATAGTTGATAGAAGTGTCTTTTTTTTAACAAAAAAAAAAAGCCTTCACATCCTGGTTTTTTGTCCTTATCTTCTCGTTCAATTTTCCTCTGAGAAATATTTAAAAATCAATACAATAACCTCTGTGCCTTTGTCCCATGAAAGTAAAGTGGAGCAGAGGTCCTTTCGGCCACATTAAGTCTGACTGATTGAGATATCCAAAATGCATCCATTGCAGTGTCCTTCTGTGTGTCAGGCCTTCCTTAGTTTTGTCTTGCACTAAAAAAGGGAAAACCAAAAAATCTGTATCCTTTCCCCCATAAAATCAGAACTTTGTTTTGTAATTTCACACAGCAAACCCACTATTCCTGGATAAGTCCCTCATCTAGCCCTGTAAAAAATTCAACCGGATAAGCAAATTAAGTTAACTGGATGAGATGAAAATGAACTGAACTGCATACAAACAACTCCAATATTGACTGGGTATATTATTATTTTTGGCTCATCCAGGGAATGCAATTATTCGGCTGCTTTGATTGGTTTCAGTCTCGGTCGTCCATCAGCGTCCCATCCGTTGGTAGTCAAACCTCTTTGTTTAGATAAATAGATCTGTATTCATAGAAAAATAAGCATTGACCACACTGCTGGCTGTTCATTGCTAAGGCACTTGGCTGTTTTCACTCATTTCTCTCCCTCTCATGTTGTCTCCATCTTGCACGTCCGCCCAGCTCGCTCCACACCTTCCGGCTGTCACAGTTTATGACTCTGTGTTTGATGTTGCAAAGAGCTGGTGTGTTTCACGTCCACGCAGGGTTTTTTGTTTTTTTTGAGAGTGATAATATGAACGTTGACGCCCACAACCACCACCGCCACCACTAAAACCATGCTGTCTTCCGCTCATTGTGGCTCTGAGTAGAAAAATCTCAGTGCCCCACGATGGTGAGGCGTAATGGAGGGAAAAATTCTGAAGTAGCTGCAGCTGATGTCTGCCTCCGGGCAGATATCTGGGTTCAGCTAATCCTTGCCACCAAATACCAACCTATACGTCAGTAGTGGGGAAAATACAAGAACTGACCTCAGCTCGTTATCCAGGAATAAACATAGTGTGTAGTGTAGTCCAGCTCCCCCACAGGCTCCTCTAAAGCCACGCCAGCCTCTGTACAGGAGTCATTGTTACTGGATGATTCATCACCAGCAAGGGAGATGATGAGGAGACAAGAGAAGAGGGGAAGCAGAAAGGGAAGGAAGAGGAAAAAGGAAGGGTGTTAAAATTGGTAAGAGCGGTCCAGCACTTCCATGTAGTCCGGTGTGGTCCTCAGTCTGGCTCTCTGCTCCGCCCCCTGCTCGCTCTGGCTGCTGTTGCCACCACCTGCTGTGGAGCTGGCGGTGGTGACCACAAGCGTTTGGTCAGGCCTGGCGTCCTGTTTGGAGTCCTGTGGGTGAGGGTAGCGGGGCGGTGGCCTCGCATACCTGTCTGGCAGGTCTCTGAACTCTGGGGCAGGGAGTCTGAAGAGGCAGTCCACCAGTTCGACCTTAGGGGTGGGGCCCTGGCTGTCAATCACTGTGGGGCAGAGGATGCCGTTACCGTGCAGGCCGGCGAGTGGTCCTATCGCTCCTGTGACAGTGTTGATGGGGGATGAGGACACCTCCAGAGTCCACTCCCTCTCCTTCTCTGTGGCAGAACAGTAACCTCCCTCGCTCTCCTTTGAAGCTGCGAACGTCTGCTGCTGCTGCTGCTGCTGCTGCTGGGGTCGCTGTGTCACCGCCGCATCCTGCTCCTCTTTGTAGATGGGGTTGCTACACATGTGTGAGGCTGCAGCAGGGTTGGGACCTTTCGACGCAGCCTCGGGGGGCAAGATGGTGTCGTAGACGTGGTTGTGTTCCGGTGGAGGCAGAGGCGGCGTCTCCGGGAGGCCGTGGTGATGGTGGTGGTGGTGTGTCTGCTCAGTGAAGATTCCACACTCCATCTGGATGCCGGCCAAGTCTACCTCTCCCTGGCGGCGAAACGGCAGCTTGTCCCTCCTCCTCAGGGCGTAGGCGATTAGTGCCGCTGCCGCGAAGAATGCCGACACAAACAACACCAGCAGACTGAGCACTAACACCGACAGAGGGATTGAATCCTTCCCCGGAGGGATCAAGGGCCCCAGCCCTGAGCCGGGGTAGCCAACCGATACACTGCTGTCGGCGGCTGTGGAGGTGGCTGTCTGCTGCTCCTGCTCCTGGTCCTCCTGGGGCTGGAGTTCAGGGCAGAGCAGCTCCATGGAGAGAGAGCGGAGGTCTACGCCTTTGGTCTTTTCTGGAGAATGGCAGACCACCTCTCCCATCACCACCACCGCACTTAGCCCCTCAAGCCAACGCTTTAGTGGAGCTGCTTCACAGTTGCACTCCCACGGGTTCTGCTGCAGGTCCACCTGGAGAAACACATAACACCACAGCACGCTGTCATTGTGTAAAAGTACTCTAATTACTGGTCTGCCATGCAACACAAATTCATGAATCACTCTGAGGATACTGACATCTTTCTGATATATAACAGTAACTCGGTAAATGTCTCTTGTTGAACAATAAGCCAGCAGCTAGCATTCTAATAAGATGACAACATGATAAATTGTTTTCTCTGCTACCTTTGCTGTTCACTAGAATGTATAGAAAATGAGTTTTTCAGCATTTGCATAATCGAATATAGCTTTCCATGACTGCCAGCATTTTTAAATGATATTATGAAGTATGTAGTTGATGTTAAGTACTGATTAATGTAAATAATGTCATTACAAGATCATCAAAACAGTGGAGTGCCTATGTTTTCTGAATGGCTAAGCACAGGAATGATATGTATATATATATATTCCGAGTAATAGAGAACAATCTGAGCAATGACCAATTGTACCACCCACAAGTGCTCTCTTTAAAACCTGTTCACACGTGTACTACAGCAGGTTATGGGAACATTTCAGTTTATAGTACAAGACCACTCAGAGTTTACATAAGTGGTTATTGACAAATCTCACTGGCAGGTTTTTATTTTTTTGGTGACGAGCATACGAGATCACATAGCTCTCACTTTGTTTTTTTAACAATAGGCGGGATGTGATGCAACTCCCCCTTGTGCTATAATCCAATAGGTATGTGCACAAATCCATTCTCTCGCTGCCAGCTAGCGCTAAAACGAACTCAAATATTCACTTTGCTACACTCTGAAAAGGCTAAAGCAGATTATGCGCAAAGGGAATCACTTACATCACGTAGCATTGTCTGCAGAACTGATCTGTTCCATATCTTAACCAATGACTTTGGCAATGGAAGCTGATATTCCCTCTGTCACACTTCCAATGGGCTGGCACAAATGTTGTCATGCTAATTTGGTTAGGCCATCTTCCTGGCTTGCAGAAATAGATAGATGCTTTTTGAGATGATTCAGCATTGCTGTTGTGGGAACCATGGTACGACTACTTTCTCATGCCTCTCACACTCAACAACAGGATGCTCTTTGACCTCCATGGACTTTTTTATGGCTTTAGTACAGACATAATTGTGACCAGATGATGAGTATAAACAACACTCTGTTGCAATCTTAACTTAGCTTGAACAGTGAAGGTCTACAGAAATGTGCAGTTTTCCATGTTTCAGCATGATTGTGACACAACTGGGCTGTAATTCAGCACGAATGCACATAAAAAAAAAACAAGGTGACATTTAGAATAAACAATGTATGACCAAAATGTCAGCTTGTTTTTGCAGTTTCATGACTTTCATAACTATAATCTTCCATCTGCTTGAAACCCTTGAAGCATTTTATTCAAGGTATTGTTTGCTTTCACACGGATCCCAAGGGCTGTATCCCCTTATCTTTTGCAAGCATCTGTCCAACACGTCCAACAAAGTTTACAATTTATATGCCTGGTCACCTAGTGTGTGATTTACTGTCAACTTGTCAATCACAGTTGTGTTGTGAGGGGAAATCACAGATCCTCAGTTAGACCGATAAGTGCTACTCTCAGAGGAAGTGTGGAGAAAATGCAGAGAAAACATGAAGGCTTTTAGCGAACTCAAACCACTTTCATACAGAATGTTAATGATACTGTGTCATTAACACACAGTGTAATCAGTGCACGGCAGTCACCTTAAGTCTTTGATAAAGTGTTACAGCTTCAAGTGCAACATTCACGGTTTTGATGCTGCCTGTGATTTTATTCAGCAAAATATTCATGAACAAAAAAAAAAACCCTCTTTTTTTTCTGTCAGCCTGACTTAAATTATAACACCAGTTTAGGGTGGAAGCTGCCACGCTTTAGCTGCAGAAGAGTAAATCTACTCTTGTGGGTTTTTATCATTATGACAGAGATCAAAGATCAAGCAATAATTGTCCAAAATTTACTTGGGAGCTATGAAAAAATCCCAACAGGGGATAAATTCAAGACATTTTCAGTGAGCCTCGTGTCTAAGAATTGATCACTTTGCCCTAACAGGAATATCCTGTCAGTCATCAGCGTAGCTCCTGTTAGTTCCCAGAAATATAGTCAATATAAGCAGGTTTTGGATGCTCTAGTTCAGGGATCTGCTGTGGTCTCTGGTGACGAGAAGGCTTGCCAAGCCTTCTCCATACAGATGAATTTGTTTCATTGTGTTGTGAATAATACACACAGAGCGAAAATGAAATGAGGGCATTAGAAGAAGAATCTGCAGTATGTGCAAAAAACGGTATTTTCTGGAAATTATGTATACTGGAAAACTGCCGTCATGGGTGCAGCATATGTGAGAAGTTATAAATAAAAAAACACAAAAATACATTAATGTAGTGCACTTAAGGAAACTGTTAGATTTCATCAGTCTGTGATGTTGAGTGCATTCCAGGAGATTTTTATTTCAAGTGTTGTAATTTACTTTCATAGTGTGCTCACGCTCCCTTTGCCTGCCTCGTTGACTTCTACCTCAGATAGTGATTTCCCATATTTCCCATAGCGCCTTCAACAACCCCTTGAGAAGGAGCACGAACTTATTCTATCCAGCGGTTTGTGTTTCATGTAGGTGGAGAAAGATCGGTACTAATAGCAAAGAGCAAAGAGCAAGAGTTTCTGGTCCACTGAGGTTATTGTCAGTAGAGAAATTGGCATCTCTGCCTCTGTAATTGCTAAACATCAGTGCAACATGGTGAGTCTAGAGGGAAACCCTTGATCTTTTATTCTGAACAAAAACAAATGCTGTTTTATTATCTGGATATCTGGATTTTCTTTGTTCAAAAGGTGTTGAAAAGTGCCAAGGTTTTCGTAGACATGACATGATGACTGAGTTCGCTTTGTAACTTGCAGAAAAATACAGTACTAAATGAGAAAATAAATTCAGGAGTTGAAGTCTGTGTTAAGTCTTTATTTTACAGTTAGAATTAAGAAGTTCAAAAGACTGTACTTTTCACAGCTGCTTTAGATACATATATAAACTGTATGGCTGACTTATAACCCATATTGAAGTTAATCACCTCTCCATATATGATCATATAGTAACATTCTTAAATTCAAATGTTATAGTTGACATTTTTCATGTCAAAGAATACTAAAAACTTATATTGACCAATATCTGACACAGCATGAAGTGTTAAATATATTAAAATATTGCCCCTGTAAAAAAAAAGGAATAAAAATTGATGTGGGTTTCAACTGTGTGATTTTGAATACTTAAAAAATATACCCCAACCCTGATACAAAAATGATACTTCAGTAGGTCTTATACTGCAACTAGCAATGCAATATTTATCAATATAATCTACATTTAGATTACTTCAAATTTGTATCTTTATATAAAAGTGGTATTAACTACATCTGAATGTTGTGTTGTAAACTGGCTTTATTGGCATTTACCAAGCTAAAAATAGTGTTACAGACATCCATCGAGACTAAGGTCCGTCTTCTGTTCTGAAATAAAAAATACATTTGCTTGCCAGAAGACTGGTCAGCCTCCACAAATGCTAAAAACCTTTTTTTCAGGGGATTTAACTGAGCTAATGTCTTTAAGCGTAAAACACCTGTGCTGGTCCTGTTTTTGCTTTGGCAGATAATCCAAAAATATATATATATATCTTGCTTTCAGAGCATAAAACATATCCACTGGTCTGTGTTGTGCTCAGGAGATTACTGACAAAATATAAACCAGCCAACTGAATATAATGACTAAGAGGAGCAAGAGTTGGACATAATCTTTTAATAGAATAACTAAAGATTATCTGGTAATAACATTAGTGGTTATAATTAATTCTAGTACCTAACTATTATTTGAGTTTAAAGTCAAATCTGTGTTAATACTTTTAAGCCCATGCTCGGCTCAACAGACTGCCATAGCCACTAGCTAGCTGCTAGCACTACTAACCACACTATTGCAAACCTTGAATACTGGCCTTAGGCGTTAACCTTATCTGCTAGTCTGACATAAAAAGATATATATTTTACCTTCATTAGGTAAAAGTATTACAGTTGCAAATAATAAATCAGTTTTTTCAAAGATTCCTGTCTAAAGCTACAGAGTTTGATCATTTTTACAAGCTAGCTTAAGCGGCCACATTATTGTTGATACAATTAAATCCAGTTGGAAGCTTGTCTAAAACTATTTTTCTAAAACTATTCACACACCATTTATATGGCTAAAACCTCAGCAGTCACCTTAATTTAACAGACCCAAAACATTACAGTTGTTTCTGTGGCTTTCACAGTCTTTAAATATTAGCTTTTAACCAGGAAGTTACATATCCCAATTTAGCAATTTTACTGCTAAAAGCTAATGACTCGTTCACAGACAATGATCACTTAGTCATTTCAGCTCTCTGATTCAGTGCAGTGTTCTTGCTGTTTTTAAACCTTTTTTTTTGCAAATAAAACTAACAATATATCATGATAGTAATTTTGGGCTCTGGAGGTGCTGATGGGTGTTCCAGTGTCACCTTTGAACAAAGTAGAGTTAGCTTGTTTCAGCCTCTCTGCTAGGCTAACTTGCTGCTGGCTGTATCCTGAACAGGAGATATCCTGTCAGTCCTGACTCAGCAAAAAAGACAACGTTTATCCCAAAATGTTTAACTAAAGACTAATTTGTACCACACACCTTTATAAAGTATCACTGACTCAATCAAACTGAGGTGTACATAAGTGGATGACGTAGTAAAACACAGTAGTAAAACTTGAAATCGGTAGATATGAAGTGGGCATAAAATGCTTTCATGTCAAACCTGCCCCCGTTGAGTGATTACTGTGCTGTTTTCATCAGCCTTTTCTGGTGTGCACATTGTTTTTCTATCCAACATCACACAAGGTGAGATGTGGCTGTGGGCAAGTTTCTTCATTGCAGCTGGCAGAGATGAGAGAGAGCAGCCCTTCTACACAACATGTTCTCTGCCTTTACCCAGAAAAACATATGTATCCCTGAACTCTACATATTTCTTGCACCCTCTCAGATGCTGATTCACCTGACATGATTTTCTAACATATTTTCCACTGGATTTCAAAGGAAAGACTCTTGCTCTCATGTTGCTATGAATACTGTAGCATAGTTTGAAGAAATCACAACACCATGCTAATTTTCTCTGCAGTGTCTTACTAATGGTTATTTAAAAGAACAATGACATCAAGGAGGTGTTGTTCTGAAATATCAGTGCATGTAAGTGGGTGTAACTTTATAATCCTGTTCTTGATTGTGACAGTGACTCTAAGCTATACATGCTGCTGCTTATGCTTATCAAAATGGTTTTGTTTTGTGCAGCAGCAGCTGTGAGCTTCACCCTGCTTCCATCTGTGTTACCCTTTGATTTTACTGTGCAAACTCTGGCTGCGAAAATACACGTCAGTGCCCAGAAATCCCAGCTTCAAACAGGCCAGCAGTAAAGTCAACAGGTGATATCATTGTCACATTATTTTCTGCAGTCCTTGGGCAGCGCTAATGTGGCTTTGTCAGAGTAATAACAACCCTGGTAAATGAATGAATTCAATTACTGTGTTACAGATTTCGAGCACTACAATGGTGATACCGCTGGGCTTTATGAATATGGCGCACAGTGTACTTCCATTTGGTGAATGCTTTAATGCTCTCGGACATCAGAGGCGTATAACAGCACAAAAACATAATACACTTCTACATGGTTCTTCCAGCTCCATAAACCACTGTCGTCCTTCCCCTGAGCAAACATTCAGAAACAGCCTCTGTACCGCCAGCCTCACCCACACTACTTAAAATCAGGAATTTTTCATGGAGCAAAGTAAAAATGGAAATTTACAATGACATTCAGGCTAATCCACACCCACCTTACCTCATTCTACTCTGGCTGTCTAAGAAAAGCCTGGTATACTAAATTTGCTGAAGTGAGGGGAGGCTGGATAAAAAAACGGTAATACCTCGGGTTTGGTCCTTATCAGTCCATTGTGTATAGCAAACAGTCCCATAATGCTGCAGTCAAAATATGCGAGGTTAGGTCTGACACAAACAGCGAGTTTAACACATACTTTAGTTTATATAGTCTCTTTACTAAGAGGTGTGTTAATTACAACCATGCTAAAAAAAAAAAAAACTTGAGGGGTTCAGTTTTCTCCAGTTTAGCTCCTGATTTATTAAGACCACTTATGCAAATCGAGTCAATTGCAATTTTCCAATTAGAATACCTGAGGCGCAACCAGAGTCCCACATGCCACAGCAGAGCTCTCAAAACAACAGACGATGCAGATGACAGAGAAAACCACAGCTGTGCCAGAGGCCAGGAGATCAGGGGCTGCCAGAAGTTTTATATGCGGGTATGGCTCGATCCAAGATTTCAGCTTGTTTTGTTTCTTTCATCAAGCTGTGATAATATAATATGCCTTGGCAATCTATTATTTCTTTTAATCTCATCGTCTGACACTTGAAACAAATATACCCGGCGTAATTATGCACATTTTTTCGTTTGGTAAATCAACGGGGGTGTTCCAATTCAATAATCCACTTTTTTTTACGCTGCCTCTGTCACTCAACAAAATGCATGTTATTTGGCCTAAATTTGCTAAAAGCCTTGTGCCAGGTATCTGACTCATTTACACACCAGCAGCTTAGCAGATGAGAATCATTTTTTCAAGCATCCACCTGCGCTGAAACTCCCTCAAGCATTCAGTAAATATGTTTGCACCAACCTTCACCAGTCCGGTGAGGTGTTCCAGCACGCCCACCATGGGAAGCTGCAGAAGGTGGTTGTTTCTCAGATTGAGCCGAGCCAGATTAACTCCGGAAAACACACCGAGAGGGAGGCTCCGCAGCAGGTTGGCGTTAAGGAACAACAGCTGGAGCGATGGCATGGAGTCGAAGGTCCCGGGGTCTATCTCACGTATCTCATTGTATTCAAAATAAAGGTACCTAAAATGAGAGGAGAGGGCAGCTTTGTAGTGTTTCTGTCCACATACGAAGAAACTGAAGATGGACTATGGAAATAGGATGATAAATGGGGCATGATCCATTGGTAATATCCGACAGTAAACTTTTCTTTAATATTATAACATAACAAAAAGTCAAAAAGGTCAGTCTGCCTTAACTTTGTATAAATAAGCATTAATTTTTGATTAGAGCACAGTATGAATTCTCACATGTTTAAATCAATTTATTTTGGAGTGTTGTGTAGGTAATTTACCTCTCCAGCACCCGGGTATGATAATTAATTAAATGAAGATTTATGTAAAGAAGTCATAACAGAAATTTGACTTAATCTGCCCTTTCGCTGCTCAAAGCTGATTAGCTGATCAGCATCAAACGACACTGTGTAATTTTGCACTGATGACTGCTAACGCTTGCCTTGATATGCCTGATCATAGTATCAAATTTAAGACACTTTGAATTTTAAAGTTTTTTTGTCTTCAGTAATAGAAATCTAAGAGAACTTAAGGGAGAATTAAGTCCGACCTGAGACTTTCGCCTGCATGCTAGTCATCCAATATACTTCCATTGCTGAAATAAGTAATAGATGTGGTTCAAATATACTGCTCAGTCAGCCTAGACTCACTAACAGAGGCTAACGAGAGGTTAAGAGGAAGACTTTTTGAATGTCCTGAGAGGATCTTTATTATTGATTAATATTCAAATTAATGAGTCTGTAGATTTTCTGAAGATTATTTTTGAAATATAAAGACATTGGAGCTGAAAATTGAAGGCTAAATAAAGTTCTGGATACTATTGTGCAACGAAACAAGCCTTTTCGTTCTTACAGCAGAGGATGAAAGTTGACCTGTTGTTCAAATCAAACACCACAGTGTTTCATGCACTGAATAAATACAATTACTGATTCTTTATGTTTGCTGTATGCATTATTTGCAGAGGAATAATCTTTGAAAGCTTAGTCTGACTATAATACATTTGCATCACTTTGATGACTCCCTCTTATAATAACCCTTACTCCAAAAAAGCAAATTCTTGGCATCATCCAGACGTCTCACCGCCTTATCAACACCTCTGTATGCAAATACAAAAAACATTAATTTTCACGTTGTCACTCATACCAGACTCACACCTCAACTAAAGCATGGCATCAGACAGCGTGACTAAGAAATGGCACTCCTGGAAGAGAATGGGCACCTCTCATTTTAGTCAAACTCCAGCATAATGGTAATCAAAATATTCTGCTTCGGGCTATGCCAGTATTACAGTGAAATTAATTTCCACATTCTTATTAACAAATGAGTAAATACCTACGCTTACATTTAGTTTCAGTTTATAATTTTCTTTTAAAGTGCAGCGAAGGCAATGTGCTTAAAATGCCTCGAGTAATCCCCCAAAAACAAAAACTCCTACCTCAGATTCTGCAGCCCCAGGAACATATGGGGGCTGAGCCTCTCCAGATTGTTCCCGTTCAGGTAGAGGCTCCTCAGGCTCGTCAGGCTGGAGAAAGCCCCCTCCTGGAGGTAAGAGATGCGGTTGTTTCCCAGGTGAAGCAGGTCAAGGCTGGAGAAATTCCAGAAGTCCGTGCGGTAGATCCTCTGGATTAAATTTCCACTCAGGTACAGCTTGCGTCCATTGAGAGGCCGAGGTGTGAGCTGGGACACATTGAGGAAGCCGTACTCCTTGCAGTTGACGGTCAGGCCCAGGTCTGTGATATGCAGGTTGCACGTGCAGCCCAGGGGGCAAATGATAGGTATGGGGGGTCGTGTTTGGTAGCCAGCAATAGGAGGATTCTGGTTGGAACTGCGAGGTGTGGGCGATATCCTGGAGGGCCGGGGCCTTTTAGTAGGCCTCGGATGCCTCTCTCTGTCTTTACGCTCAGCTGAGGAAGAAGACGACGAAGTGGAAGAGGTATGAGTGTTCTGTCGGGATCCGTGGACCATGGAGGAGGGTTTGGTTGGCCTGACTCGCCCAGGGTGGGAGTTGGGTTTAGAGTTTGGTGGGAAATGTTGGGGCTGCGATCCAGCTGAATGACCGCCCCCCTCCCCTTGTAGCTCTTTATCCGGGAGGTCAGCACACAGCTCCTTGCGGGGAATCTCCCTCAGGTCCTTCCCGTGAAGGTGGAATGGATATTCGCAGGTAACATCTCCGACTACAGCCGTGTAGGGGATCTGACCCAGCCACTGCTGAAGCTGCACTGCCTCGCAGCCACAGTTCCAGGGATTCTCCTCCAGCTGCAGCTCCATCAGGGAGCGACCAACATACTCCAGGGTCCCAGCATATGCCAGGCTCTTCAGACGGTTTCCCCGCAGGTCCAGATGAGTCAGAGACACAGATCTAGAGCGGGAGGAGGAGTAGTGGGGGATAGTTAGCTAGGTTATATGAAAGGACAACATGATAGTAAGCGAAAATAAAGGTTCACACATTCCATTTCTGAGAAATCTGATTTTTATCTGATAATTAATCCGTCTTTTATGATTAAAATAGTATGCAACGGAAACATTAATTCAACAGCAGAACAGACTGGCTAATTGTGCTTGACACTGATATTTCTACAGATCAACTGCAGCGTGAATCAAAAAGCTCTGCTGCAAAATAATCGGAATCAGAAATCTAACCTGAACAGATGAGCAGGCAAGACAGGGATAAGGTTGTCGTTGAGGATGAGAACCCGGAGCTTGTAGAGGAACCTCAGAGCACCGCTGTCGATTCGTTTGATCACGTTGTAGTCAGCCTGCAGGTATATGAGAAAATGTGATGAACGTGCAGTATAATTGCTACAATTGAAAATTATACTCAAATGCAGCAGCAGCAGCAGCAGCAGCAGCAGCAGAGCTCAGGCAGTCAACCGTTTAAAGATGCACTGAGATCTTGAGAAGATTGTTTTACTCGAGCCACCTGCAAGCCAGTTACTATTTCTGTCACAACTATCTTTTGTAATCTTAAGCGAATTTTGCCATTTGCCTTATCCTTCAGGGATTATCAACGTAGATTATATTCTCAGACCGACCTGGAGGTATTCCAGAGCTTCTAAGCCAACAAAGGTGTCATTTCTGAAGACCTCCAGCTTGTTCTCGTGGAGGTACAGGCGTCTCAGTTTGGCCAAACCGTTGAAAGCTCCCACTCGGATGTCCTGGAGTGCATTGTTGCCAAGGTTTATCGACACTGCGTTGCCAAGGTGCAGAAACCCGTTGCTATAGAGACGCCTCAGAGAGTTCCTCTGGAGGTTGAGTTTGAAAGGGCGGACCCACGACTGTGACACCTGAATGATTAATTAAAGGTCTGATTAAGTTATCTTATTAATTACATGAATTTAACAGGTAGAAACACCCATAAGCCACGTTAGAGGCTGGGTATTAGACTTGGAGATATGGTATGTTAATGAACTGAATGCCAACAAAGTGCGGTGCAGCTTTACGTGCAAGGCCGGATAAATGAACAAAGGCGGTACCTGGCTGACATTAGTGAAGCTCCGCCCATCGCAGTGCACATGCAGCACGCCTTCTTTGACCTCGCACGTGCACGGCTCGAAGCACGGCTCGTCTACTTCCTCCTCCGAGTTGTCCACTAGAGGGGTGTGTGTGGAGGTGGGGGTAGGGGTGGGGGTGTGCGATGCCCGGGACAGACTCACACACCCCAGGGCCACTGCTAGAGTGACCCACTGCATCCTCCTGCTTCTCCCTCTCAGCTCAGCAGCCTGGGGCTACAGCCCGGCATCAGCCCTTCATCGCACTGCACATCCAGCCGTATGCATATACATGCATACATTAACACACGCACCAACACACACACACACACGCGCACACACACACATATACAGTTAAAAGAGGGCAAACAGCCAGAGAGGCAACAGGAAAAGTCAGTTCAGGATGAATCAGATTGATGATACATCACAAGCATACTAAAGCAGTCAAGAAATAAAAGTTAAATCACACAGACTAAAGCGCCATGGGGAAAGAATTACATTACATTGGAATAATGATGTGTAGGCCAACTGGAGGCCACAGTATGCAATGATATGAGCATCCATCCAACCAGTGTAAACATATGTAAGATGCACTAAACACAGAAGAAACCAGGCTTTGAATTCACCGGGTTCACCAAAGCACGAAATATTGATTTAGAAACAACAAGCGGAACGATCTCTCAGCTGCTATGACATTGCTTTTAAATTAAAAATTCAAATTCTGACATTGAAAATGCAAAACAAAGGCAAACACGTGGGTCAGTTCACCTGTGAATCACATTTTATCATTTTCAAAAGTGGCTTTTTGGACAACTGAGGGGGGGCGGGGGGAGGGGGGGAGCTGGGCTTGTAATGAATATATTCATCTGTACTCTCAAATGCCCGGTGAAGCTGAAATGTCACGCATGTCTTGTTTTAATGTATGCAATATGAATATGGGTGAATGCAAATTAGATTCATAATGCCTCTGTCTAATGAAGTACTCTGTTTAATAAGATGAATGGTAATCAGAAAAAAAAACCCAGAAGGATGGGGGAACAAAATACCCCATATTATTATCAATCAGCAGTGTGTGTGTGTAGGTTATCAACAGCCATCCAGTCCTGTCAGAAGCATTTTTGTGATAATGACAGCGGAGTGAAAGCATCGCCTGCCAATCCAAACTCTTCAACATTTTCAAAAGGGGCTGATGTGAAGGCAGCATGGTGACGGGCAGGAACATGAACTGATGGTGATAGTGACGGTGGTGATGATGAAGATGACAATGGCACTGCAATAACAACAAAATGACACCAAGTTGCAGCAGTCCTGGAAACTAAAACCAAAAAAAAAAAGAAAAAAAGAAAAAAAAAACAGCTGAGACATTTGTCTCGCATGGGGATATTTGCTCTCAAGTCTTAATGAGATCTAAATTGGATAAAGCATCTCGATCTGCTCATACAGTGTTGAACACTGCCATGCGAAATGCAATAATGATCATCATGGTATGGTAGCTGTAATCATACAGCAATAATCTAGCATCAGCGAGTTAGACAAGGAGGCAGCAGTGAAAACATCACCGCCCGGGAGAGGAAGAGCAATCACAGAGATGATTATGACAGGGAAAGATGAAGGGAGAGGTGGAAATGAGAAGAGGAGGAGGAGGAGGAGGAGAAGGGGAAAAAAACGGGAACAAGGTGAAGGAATGGGGTGGAGGAGAGACAGACAGATAAAGAAAGAGTAATGGGCAGAGAGTAGGTACAAAGGAAGAGGAAACAGGAGAGGTGGGAGAGAGGAGTGGGATTGCATAAGCAGTAAGAAGTCAGTCAAGGCTGCCACTCAGGATAAGAGCTCGCAGTGAAACAGCCGAAATCTGATATTGATTACATTAAAGCCCTCCTCCTGCCCTGCACACAATGTACGCCTGCCTCACAGAGAAGCAGAGCTGGAGCCAAGTTACCAGCGTGTCTGTGTGTGTATGTGTATGTGTGTGTGTGTGTGTGTTGAAAACAATGTGAGAAAGGTCAAACCATATCCAAAAAGTACGCTTTTATAGCCTGCCAAGTACAGAAACAGGTAGCAGGACACGTGTAGATGTGTGTGTGTGTGTGTGTGTGTGCTTTCATAACAAACCAGTGTAATGCTGCAATAGTTGCTGGACAAATCCTAGACTAAAGGCGAAGAGGAGTAGAAAAAAAACACGTTTCTCCCTGTAAGATGAGGAAAAATGCACCTGTTTAAGCACGGTGTTTGTTGCATGTATGCTTCACATGAGAAAAATAGCACAATCTAGGCCAGCATGCTCAATAGTGTTTGACAAATAGGAATACAATACAGAATACAACCCATTCACAGTCCCAGTAGGTATTCGTTTTCGTCAAAGAAAATGCATTCTTTATTGCTGGGCCCGAAGCCCCCCTGTATGGAGGAGATCAATACCGAGTCCAGATAGACCACTGGGATCCCTCCTGTTAGATTCTGCTTTGGTGGACGGCCATCTCCCCTTAATAAGAAGAAACACAGTCAACACTCAAGCCTCTTTCTTTAATCAGCCGAGTGGACTAGTCAGCAGTCGGCATAGCTCCGCATCATTATGGTAACAAGAAAGGAGAGGACTGAAGTGTTGACTGGTGACAGCACAGCAGAATTCAAAACTCTGTCTGTCCGTCTGTCCTCATGTCCATCTGAAAACAGGCCTGGCACAGGTGTGGCTTCCCTCCGCTGTCTTTCTTGACTCTCTCTGGCTCGGAGTTTTTCTTTTTTTTTCTTTTCTTTTTTTTTTTTCCTCTCTTCTCCTCCTCTCTCCTCTAGACCTGCACACTGACGCAAGCCAACCAGAGATGACGGTCACTGCTTATTCTTCACCATATTATTCATGTCACATCCAGTGTCTACCTCTCCGTCCTCTCTGTCCGTCAGAATACCACAGAGCCTCACCAAAGCTTCACACTGGCTTTTACATGGGCCCCTGCTCCCAGCACAGACCCGCACTATCAGACAAGCAGCAGCAGCATCACTGTTCAAATGCACGGGGCTATCAGCCTGGATAGCCCACAGCCCCCCAAGAAAATCAATTAGTCCCTAACATCACAGCACACAAATTGTAATAGTTCGCAGAATTAAAGCATGACCAATTAAACAGCCTAGTCATTAACAGAACCTATTAAGACATTTACCAGGCTATGTATGAAAATCCTTGGCAGAGTAACGCAATCCAATTGCATTCCCCATTGTCTGTCTCTCCCCACCAGCCTCTCTGATCCACACAGCGACGCTTAGCAGAGCAGGGATGCGGGTAATACTCACTCAGTCCGCCGCCAAAGAATTAGGGAACGACCGAGAAAACACTTTAGAGGCTGACTGTCGACATGTCGTTCACATTCAGCCGCACTCTTCTCTCTCTCTCTCTCTCTCTCTCTCTCTCTCCCTCTCTCTCCTCTCCTGTAGCGGCTGAGGCGGATGGGGAGGGAGGGAGGGAGGGAGTGGGGGGGTTACGTGATAAGACTGCAATGAGGTGGAGGATAAAAACCGGGAGAGAGAGAGAGAGTGAGAGAGAGAAAGAGTAAAAAAAAAAAAGCGATTGGCTTTAGGATGCAGGTCCGCTTCCCCACAGTGCAGCCCATGGGAGCTGCGGCACTGGACCGCTGGACAGGCGTGCAATACGCGGAGTAGTTGTAGCCTGCGTAGTGATGGTGAATCCTCTCTTCATCTCAAACACAACTGGGTAATTCATAAAGAAGCAAAAAAAAAAAAAAAAAAAAAAAAAAAAAGAAGAGGGGAGGACGGGGGGACGGAGGAGCCGGAATTAATCATGCAATAACGTGGCGCGCAACTGCTAGTTTGTATTTGAGGCAATAAAAAAAAAAAAGAAAAGCGCGCAGGGTGGGTTCCTCCTCACCAGAGGAGCCACTTCAGCTCCTCATCAGAAACAGATCACAGAAGACACAACAGAGTCACAGACAATGGGCCCCATAAACTTTCTCCTCACGTTGCCCGCGTGTGCAGTCTGGTAAAAATACCCCGACTGTTCAGCTATACCGACAATAATTTATAATCTCATTAGTTTATTCATCTCTCCTCTTGCCCTTAAGCACCGACGGATTTCGTGAAACCGGTGTGTGTTACCATGGCGACTCGTGCCAGCTGGCTTCGTCGCGCACGTACACGCGCGCGCGAAAAAGAGAGAGAGAGAGCTCGCACGCAGCATCAGTGGGGAAAACTGTGGTGACTGTTTTGAGGGGAACAGCGGAGATTACAAGGAGGCCTGGACGTCTGCGCCGCCGACTTCACAACACCTGTCTCGCCAAATGGAGGTGGTGGGCGCAACAGATGCCTTTTAGATTGAGAGCAATGAAGCCCCCCCACCAACACTGAATTTAGCCTCCTACACGGGCTAATCACAGACTATAGGTGGCCGCTGCTCCATCAATATTGCCTTTAAGTGGCAGGTATAGGCCTCTACTGAAGCCTGGGGTCCCCAGTGGACCAATGGTGGGGGTCTCCATCAAGGACACTATGGTGCTAGACTTTTGAAAACAAGCATTCAAAAGCGTTCAAATATCAGTCAGCCGGTTTCATGGCTATAGGAAAAGATTTAATAACAACATGTCTTCCACATTACTGAGCTGAAAGTTCAATTTTCAGTTCAATTTCACATTGATTTCAGCGTGCATTAAGGTGAATCACCTTGAGGAAATGGAGAGGTGCATCTCTCCCTCACACACACACACACACACACTCTTGGCTTGCTCTCTCTCTCTCTCTCTCTCTCTCTCTCTTTCTCTCTCTTTCCTTCTTGCCATACCTCTCCCTACAGCGGTGGAGGGGGGAAAGCTCTCCCTGGAGATTCCTATCAGAAACAGCAACAGAGACGGTTCCAGTAATATCAGGAAGATGTAGATGATGGTTATAGATTTCAGGGCTCTCAGGTGCATTAGGCTGTATTACAGCTTCCCCACAAGGCTACTTAACGCTCGCTTGCAATGGAAACAGGCTGGCAGATGCAGGGTATGTATGCACAACCACATGCAGGCCATGCATTTGTGGAGATTGCTTACAGACACACGCACATATTTAAGTCAACTCCAACATGCAGGGCTGCAGCTGATGTATATAAATAAGGTTTTGGCACTGAGGTATAATATTTTGCAGCTCTGTGATTGGTAAAGCCAGATCTGTGGCAGGGTTAATGTGATCCCAGACCCGAGGCTATATCGTCTACCTCAGAGCATAACAATGCCCCGTGACGGAGAATCTGGGAGAAAAACACCCGCTTTCTCACAGTAGTGTTGTCGCTGAACCGTGGAGGCTCCCTAAATTAAGAAAACAAACGGAGAGGAACTGAGAGAAGATGGTTATCAGGCACCATCAGATACCTGTGTGTCTGTTCTCCAGGGGCAGGAGCCGCTCTGAGCACATAAAGCACTTTTTTGGAGCGTTGATGGGGCCTCTAAAGTAGGGGATCTATTTATACTGGCCTAGTGCTGTCTGCGGAGCTGTCCGGTGCTGAAATGAATGGGGATTCATGCTGTTTCACTTCAGCCACTTCTCCTTTCTTCCTCCTCCGCTTTCTTCGTCTCCAAAGCCTTTTTCTGTCTCCCATCTGAATCATTTCTGTCAGATCATACTAAAATTCCCTCTGTTTCACTCCCCTTTCTTCCTTCCGCTTTTACCTTCTTCCCCTCCTTCTTCCTTTCCTTTACTTTCTTCCTTTGATTCCCTTGTGGGCTCTTGTCAATTCAGACTTGTATACATGCCATCTCCTCTTTGATTACCTCTCTGGTTTTTTTTCCTCTCCCTGCTCACTCCATCCTCTCCTCCGCCGTGGACACAATGCAGGAAGTGGTCATCCCATTTTATGTACCTCTCTCAAGTTATGCTTTTGTTCAGATATCCGCTGGGACTAGCTTGCATGCACGAGAGCACATACACTCAAGACTCGAGGACAAGCAGACACACAGACAGGAGTAAGAGCGCGGTTTGTTTCTCTCCCCTGCCGATCCACGGGTCAAAAAATCTCCTTAAAGCTACACGTTGTTCACATACTGTTACCCTGTCCCTTAACACGTGTCTTAGTTTCTTTGGGGCCTGCATTGCCCCCCAGCCTCTTGTTATAGAGGAGGATGAGGCAATCACAGAGGTGGGCAAGGGCACCCTGCACTCTGTGGGAAAGAGTAGAAAGCAAGCTGAAGAGAGCAGGGGAAGAAGGAAAAAGAAAATAACAGGCTGGTTGTGGGAGAGGGTGAAAGGAAGGCAATGAGCAGTGGGAATTTGGGGGTTTGTGAGGGCTGACTGGCTGAGATGTGTGGTGTACAGAGAAGAGGGAAGGAAAGGGGAGAGGAGCCAACAAATAGGGGGGGTAGATATAAGGGATGTGGCCAGGAGGGCAGGTGGTTCTGTCATTAACTCCAGATTAAAGCAGAGGGCAACTCCAGAGGACTCACCTCTGATTCACACAGTAGTACTGCAGGCAAGGACAAGCCTCCCGAGAGACATGAAACACACACACACACACAAACACACACACAAACACACACGAGCACACATGATGGAGACACAGTTGTGATTCACAGGATTACCCACAGGCTCATGAACAAACACACAAATACACACACACTCACACACACACTCACATAGACATATAACACCCCCTCCTCATTTAACATAACTACACACGATACTCTGTGACTCACGAGAACATGCCGACGCCCACGCACACCACGTACAGAGAGACATACAACACACACACACACTCTGACACACTCGCTCACACCCTCATACACACGGTTGAGCTAATTAATCAAATCTCCTGTTTTAATTAGGATTCAAATCAGTTGCTCTGGGAACCTTGCCCCCTTAGAATCTTAAGGTAGAGACTTTAGATGCCGCTGCTGCTGCTGCTGCCTCCAATGACTCTACAGGAAGCTGACAGAAGGGGACAAATTCATAATACCTGCAACGTTTCAGCTGGCTGCATTCTACATTGCATTTTCACACAGACACATTTTTTTTCTGAGGAGGCCCGAGGTGCCCGATCTGAACTTCAATTTGGGCTCAGTCATAGAGAGGGGCACAAAAGTGGAAAAAATGTGGGAATTATTAACGGCTCACGTTCGCAGCCGCGCTGATACAATATACCTTACCATGAAAAGGCCATATGTGTTGGCATTAAAGGGGACGTTCTTGGTTTGCAGAGGCCTGTCAAATCGATCACTAACTCAAGTCTGCCATTTTGCTCTGAAAGTGTTCATGTGGCGGAGCATGTAAAGGCACTTTCACACAGGTCTAATAGGCTGCTCATTCTAGCTATTACCGCAGCCTTTCAATTTCAGCCGAGGAAAGGTTCTGTGCCCATATCAGCATTGCTACAGTGCACCTGGTGCAAGATCTTTGCTCTGAAAACATCATTTATAGTGTTTTCACAAGGGCTCCATTAGAGATCAATATGATATTTGTGAGGAATCAGCTTAGTACTTTCATTTTCTATCTGACTCCTTCAGTGCACATCAGAGAGGAATCAATATGCTAACATTTCTGTTAATCAGACTGAGGAAATATTTATTCAGTGACTAATAGAGCTCTATTTTTAAGCAGAGTGGAGGTTTTTGTGTTTACACTGTTTCATCTCACATCTTGATAGACCTACCATCAGTTTATCTTAAAAAAATGAGGATGAGACCACAGCACTCTCCTCTGTCCCGAGTGTCCTAATATCAGCTTAGGTGAAGGCTGGGCTTGATGAATTAAAGGAGGAGAGGATGCCAAGTAAAAGCCATTAGGATACAGGAACTCAGGCGTGTGTCTGGCTCGCTGGTTGTCATGGTTGCGGTGTTTATCACCTCTTTCTGCCGACAGAAGCCCAGGGGCAAATCAGATTGGCTTCAGACAGAGAGACAGAGAGAGGGAGAGAAAGAGTTGGTGAGTGAGGGGGAGGACATATTGGCACAGCGGAGGGGTGAAATGCCAACACGCTGCAGAGGGGAGGCTGAGGAAGGGCATTGGACAAATGTCAATGTGGCTTATTCATGATAAGATTTTGCGTATAACCATTTGGCTGCTATTTGAAGTTTGATTGAGATATAGAACATGACTGATAAAAGTCAGAACACTTCAGCAAATCCTTATGTCAAATCCCTTTCTTTTGTTTGTTTTTTTTCACCTGAGGCTTACTCTCAACTCCAACTCAGTTTTTGTCAGTTTTAAAATAAACTGAAATCTGCTGTTGCTGTTTTTTTTTCTTCATTTTTTACACTTTGATGTCTCTGTTGTCTATTTATAAATATGTTTAGATCATGAATAAATTTACACATTTTTGAAAGCTGCTGAAATTTTATGTCAAAAAAAATACGGATGGTAGCCCTTAAATAGGAACCTAGGAAGCATCAAAGCCTGAGACCATCCTCAGAAATCTGTTGTCACATTTGCCCAACATCCCCCGTGGCCTATGCCTGCCACCTAGCGGCCCCTAAACCAATCATCCCTGTCTGGAGCCTTGAGCAGGTGCATTAAAAGACGTGTGAGGTGCAATTTCCATGCTGCACAGTGGCTGTGATGTGGCTACCTGACAAGTCAGTTCATGTCCAATTCAATCCTGACCGCTTTTATTGGCTGAGGAGATTAAATAAAACGACCAATTATGACATTTACCGGCTATGACAAGTGGTCGGTTGAACACTCTCAATCTCGCAGTCATTATCATAAACAGATGGCTAGCAGCTGCTGGGTACATCCAGGTGGCTACTTGTCGCTGCCGCTGTCCCTTTCTTGCAGCTAATACACTGTAACCAATCCTGACCACCCGGCGCACATGTGTTATCGCTCAGACCACGCCCCTTGAACTTTATAGCCAATCATAGCACGGTATGCTGAAGCAGCGAATGTTCTCAGCGAATCAGGGCGCTGCTTGTTGGATGGACCGTTGTATTCACATATGTTGAGGCCCTTGTGCTGTCAGCAGGGAGGAAGGTATGGATGTATTCTTATTACACCGGCTTTGTGAAGTACTTACAAAGTTTCGGTGCGGCTTTTTCCTTGACACACGTCACTAACCGAACAAGCTAAAGCTAATTTCAAAGAATATTTGTTGTTGTTTGTTTTCATTTTTCCTTCTCTCGCTTTATTTATGTTGCTTTTTCTCTTTATGTAAAGGATACTTCAGTTATATCTCACTGGCTGTGTTTGTTGTTGCTCCTGGTTGTCTATGTTGTTGCTATGCAGATGAAAGCTTCAGGTTTTGGTTGGGGTCGTCTGGTTGGCTCGTGTTTTAGCTGACATCCAGCTGAATAGGGCGAAACCACCAGACAGCCTGTGTGAATAGCTTTATTGTGGGCGCTGGCTGATGTGTGTGTATGTGTGTTTGTGTGTGTATGTGTGTGTGACAGTTCAGGTTCAAACCTATAGGCCTCTTCCACAGAGAGGGTCTTAGTTAATCAGTGTTGCTTGGTCTCTTTGGTTTTGCCATACTCGTCTGTCAGGTAGGGTCTTCATCATAGCTGCGTTCAGGCTGACACGGTGTGTTGCGGTGCTGAGGAGTAAATTACCGGTGACAGCGAGCTGTCCTGTTGTTTATGGTCGCGCCTTGCTGTCAGCCCGCAGTGCCAAAGGCCCATCATCTCTGCTGAAAATGCCGCAGACAAACAAATCCAGAAACGCACCAGCGTGTGACTCTTCGGGCTCGGTTCAAGCTGGAGCTTCAGCAGGAGATGCAGACCCGGTGTCCCGGGAGGAGAGCCAGGCTACGGGGAGTGCAGGAGGAGGTGGAGAGGAGGACAATGTTGGAGACAGCGAGATAATTAAGTCTCCCAGTGACCCCAAACAATACAGGTAAAGAACACCTGTACTTTTCGTTCTCCTGAGAATTTCAATTATAAATTGTACTTAGGCCCTGCTAGATGTCTATCTCTACAATTTTTCTCTGCTCTGAATCATTTTTATTAATATTATTTGAAATGCAGTGAGACACATGTGAGGGTACAATTTTCTAATCTTTATGTGCATGAAAGTGCTGACAAAATGACCCAGATCCACTAACCCAGATCCAAAAATGATATGGAGCCTCTCTTCCTGCTGGATCAGTACAGTATTATTGTAGTCTGATGGGACGATTTCATGCTATAAGCACACGCCAGTGCCTGAGGCCTCTGTGGGGCGCACACAGAGAAATTTACTGTGAAAAACCATTGAACAAGAGAGTCTCCAAGGGTATGAGATGCATTCTGCAAAGAGACATTTGATTTCACAGCCTGTTCAAAGTCAGAAAAAAACAGTGAATGCTGTAAAAACTCAATGAAACAACACTGTTTCCCAAACTCTCTGTGCTGTTTCACCTTTTGACTTTACTCCCCCTCAGGTACATTGTGCTGGACAATGGGCTGCGAGCTCTGCTCATCTCAGACTACAGCGGCCCAGCAGCATCAGAAGACGAGGACTCAGATGGAGAAGATGAAGGTGAAGAGGAGGAGGAAGACGATGAATCTGGGGATGAATCAGGGGACGAGTCTGAAGAAGAGGAAGATGATGAAGACGGCGATGCGAGGGGAAGCCACAGCGATGATGACAACGAGGGAAAAAAGAAGAAAGGAAATGCAGAGAAACAGGTACCTCTGGGATTTTTTTTTATAATTTGCACTGTGTTAATTTTTAAGCAGACTAGACCATGTCAACTGTCTCAGAGGAGTAAAGAAACTTGAGTCATGTTGAAACTTATAACATTTGTGCTGATTTTAGATATGCAGATATTATTAATGCAGAAGGATTGTCAGCACAAACTGGAGACTATTTATAGTGCTGTTAACACACACTTTTTAACCACACCTGTGAGTAAAACATTCATGCAAACAGGGCTTAAGCCTCTTCAGTAGGCTGGCAATATTACACATTTCTCTTATTTTTTGAAAAACATAACGAAAAGAACAAAACAATTAATTTTTTTAGTCTCAATACTTTTTTTCTCCAATCTGCCTGCAGTCCTCGGCTCTTTGCCAACTGTTCATACAGAAGATTTAAATCTAGTGATAAATAAGTACTTTCATTGTTAAACAAGGTGAGAAAGTCTTAAAAAATGCTAGGCACTGCAGGTTTTTTAGTAAATGATTTGTCAGTGACTATTTTTGCTGCAGATTGGAGTATTTATAGCAGCTGTGCTGTGCATGTAGGATTTACTCAAAGTAAGCCTCAGTGTTTATTGGCAAAGAAGAAACATGACACAGAGTGCACCATTAAAGGTCTACTGCACCTATTGAGTAAAAAGCTATTGGTTTTTATCCTTTTAAAGGATTTTTTTTTTGACAAGAAGAAAACATATAATATCACCGGACTAATCCTTTAAGTGCACTGTCAGACTGATTATGATTTTTTTATGTTGTGTGTGTCAGTCTGCAGCAGCGCTGTGTGTTGGAGTGGGCAGCTTCAGTGACCCCAATGACCTGCCGGGCCTCGCTCACTTTCTGGAACACAGTGAGTATTCGACTCGAGAGGATCAAGTTTCTCTTTGGAAAAAAGAGCCTCATCTTTGTTCAGTCAAGGGTTAATTTGCCCACAGATACTCTTGCATTTTTTTCTCTCACCTTGCAGATCTGGTTATGTCAGTTTGTGTTTAGATAGTCAAAAATCATAAACCCCAAATTTGCCTCAGAGTCTGTACAACAGAAAACACCGTATACCCTAAGACTCTCTGTCTCATCTGGAGGTGGGTGAGGAAAAACCTAGAAGCCATATTTAATGCACTGCATGAGTTATTTTGCTGTTTTAAATTATTTAAAATGCCCTCTTTCCCTTAACCTGTTTTGTCTACTTCTACACAGGTTAATAATTTCTAACATTCCCAAAATACCCTCCACCAAGCAACAGAGAACAAGCGGGAACTTGTTGCATTGAGGTTTTCTCGGTCCAAAAAAAAAAAAAAGTGAGAGTTGCTCTCTTCCCTGAAATTCAACATGATCTCTGAATTTCACTCTGGTCAACTGATGCTACTATTATTGGAGAAATTGTTGTATCTGGCTCCTCTACTCATATGATTGTTAAACAGTGTTCCTTAATGATCAGTTTGAAAAGAGAGCCTTGCTCTGGCTAACAGGCTGCCATCAAAACTAATGTTCCCAACAATATTTATATATACCTATTGCAGCTTTATCTGAAAAAAGAAAAAGTACTATCAAATTTTATTATGGCTCAGCAGGAAATATAATGCCACACTGTCTGTTTGGCCAACTGTCCACATAAAAAAAATAAACCTCAAATGCAAGTAGCATCCCCAAGTAGCTGTGGTGTTTTTTTTTCCTTTTATATGCCTTTATTTTATGATTTAAAACTGTTTTTCTTCACTTCTCTTTTACTCTTCTTCTTGTTATGTCCCAGTGGTGTTCATGGGCAGCGAAAAGTACCCCTCAGAAAATGGCTTTGATGCTTTCCTCAAGAAGCACGGTGGGAGCGACAACGCTTCCACTGACTGTGAGAGGACCATCTTCCAGTTTGACGTCCAGAGGAAAAACTTCAAAGAGGCTCTTGACAGGTAAAAGAAGAAACAAAAGTTTTTGGCTTTTTGGAGTAGTTGCTCTTAAGAAGTGGACTTCTTGACAACCAACAGATGATTCAGATTCAGATAAACACAAAACACAGAAATAAGCAAAAGAAGGAAAATAAATACTGGAAAACACTTAAGACATGTTGAAACTGTTATTAAACACAATTTGAAGATGAAAGGTCTTTGGACATTATTTGGCAAGACTCATCTGCGAAATTATTATACATACAGAGAAAATATACTATCCTACATATAACTGTTTTGGACATTGACAGATTGGGCCATGGTTGACTTTCACCCACTATTTATGAACCCATCAATATGTTTGTGTGAACTTCCTCCAAAAATCTAAATATTCTAAATACTAGTTAATTTTTAAAAGTCATTTACTAAACTGTGTTGCTCAATCAAATATTTAAAATAGTTGGGGAAATCAGTTGTTTGGAAAAATGTGTAGCATGACCCAGTCAAATCTAACACACTTAGCTTGTAAACAGGAAGTCAGTTTAGCATCAAAAGCTACTATAACTCCCAGAAAATTCAAGTGTTTAGGAGAAAAAATGTATATTAAACCCCTTTGCTAATCTTTTGTAAATGTTGGGACAGTATTGGTTATGTATGCATACATGAACAAATATGTGTCAGAGTTTAGATTGCAGTTCAGAATGAGTATGAAATATTTTATTTAGCTAAACCAAGCTAAGGTTGTTTTTAGTCGTTTTTGCTAGCTAGGCTAACGTTAGTGGCAAAGCAGGTTGTGATTTGAATTACAATGTGTTATTTTTGAGAAATGCAGAAGAGATTTTTCCATTCTACATTCAGTGAACAGCATTTTAACTTAACAGTGTCATGTCTTGTGTTAACCCTGACCTTTTATCTGCAACAGCTTGTTAGAGTTGGTGAGCTAATGTTAGCATTGTCAGTTGGTTTGATTAGCTACATTTATGCTGTACTTCGCTTAGCCGGTTATGCATTAGAAATTGTAAGCTGATCTTTACAAGCAGTAATTTATGTGACACTGTATGCTTTTACCTGGATGTTTAGTTACCGTATTTTCCGCACTATAAGGCGCATCGGATTATAAGGCGCACCTTCAATGAATGGCCTATTTTAAAACT
>JAQMCX010000015.1:6577435-6588638 GCA_029814765.1 Acanthurus leucopareius
CGTTTTTACCGCTGTTACTTCGGCGACGCCCCCTGACTACGGTAGCCATAATTATCCAATATTGATCCATATATAAGACGCATCGGATTATAAGGCGCACTGTCGGTTTTTTAGAAAATTAAAGGCTTTTAGGTGCGCCTTATAGTGCAGAAAATACGGTATATTGTCCACTGCAAATGTTTTTAATCAATTAATTGCATCCTTTTTTTTGTTGATTTTGATGAGCTGAAAACTGCAACCCTGTCTAAATACTAGCGGGAGAGAAATTTGATTAAGATAAACTACTTGATTTAGTATAATTAAAAATGTTTGTGTTACTGGTGAAATAGCAAAAAATCCTATTTGTGTCCTTGAATCTGATGGGTCACAGGACATGGTGCAACACCGTTTCCTGATGTGTACTGATGAAACAGACTCGGACAAACATTACAGGCTCAATCAACCACCCGCCATTCTGCTGTTGTCTGTGCTGTGCATCAGTCTACATCTGATTGTCTCTGTCCGACCTGTGTCCTTTCTCTCTGGCTCCTCTGTGGCCCCTGATTATAGCCTCTCTGTCTTGTCACTCTCTCTTAGGTGGGCTCAGTTCTTCATCTGCCCCCTGATGATCCGAGATGCCATTGACAGAGAGGTGGAGGCTGTTGACAGCGGTGAGTCTTGGCACCTCTGTGCATCATCTCCTTTGTCCTGACGAAAAATTAAATTTCAGCTGATATAGTCGGAGTTAAACTTTTTATCTGACCCGTTGCTGAATTCTCCATATGCAGCTCTTTTGCACACCATTGATCACTGTCTTTTTCCGTCGTCTCGAATTTTTATGTCTCTCCTTCTGTCTCTCAGAGTACCAGCTGGCTAAGCCATCAGACTCCCACAGGAAGGAGATGCTGTTTGGCAGTTTGGCCAAACCTGGACACCCCATGGGCAAGTTCTGCTGGGGTGAGTTGGTAAACACAACCGCTGGGACACATAACACACAAACAGGCCCTCCTTGGGGTGTGTTCAGCAATAACAAACAGGAGCACTGAGACAGATGCCAAGTCTCCTTTTTTCCTGCTGGTATCCCTGCATTTGTAAACTGTTTTCAACAGTGTTTTTTTTTTTTTTTGAGTTGTGCTGAATTTACTGCTTACTTATGACAACACCAGGGAATGCCCAGACACTGAAGGAGGAGCCAAAGAAGAACAAGATCAACGTCTATAAGCGACTTCGTGCCTTCTGGAAGAAACACTACTCTGCCCACTACATGACTCTGGCTGTGCAGTCAAAAGGTCAGAAAAATCTCTTTAATTTATTCTTCATTAAAACTAGTCAGTTGGCACATTGATAATTTCATACAAGAAATGAATTGATTAGTTGAAAAAAAAAACAATCATCTGTAGTTAATGAGTGTAACATAATCGTTAGTTGCAGCTCTAATAATTATACTCCTCATCCATATTCTGACAACTGTGGTTAATTATTCCTGATTCAACTCAAATTGCAATGTTTCTCCAAACAAAGTCAAGGACAAAATGTCTAATGTCTAAGTTTTATTCAGGGTTTCACAAAAAGAAATTACACAGTTAATTAGCTACCGCATACAAGTGAAATGATGGCTAGTGTTGACATTTGTGCTGAGAAAAATCTTCCTTATTAAACAGCAGAATTAATTGCCTTCCATATTCCTGTTAAAACCTCGAGTGCTACTTAGATCTTTCAACTTGTCTTCAGCTACAAAATCAGCGAGTGTAAAGTGCTGCAAAGCTATCATGATGAGATCTGGTTCAGCTGAAACATCTACATTAAGAACTGCCAGCACTCCACTTGGAAAATGATACAACATTCAACTACAAATTAAGATAGAATAAAACTGTTGAAGCTGAAATGTCATGATGTGATATTTAGTAAAGATTGTCAAAATGTAAACATGAGTGACACTTTAAAACAGCATTGCCTGATTTTAGTTACTTTGGGGCTGCAAACACAATGTGGACATTAGCTAAAAGGTTGATTTGGTGAAGTTGTCGGCAAACGGTTGCCTTTTTAGTCATCAAGTGGCTATGGGACAACCTAAAACTTTCAGTCACATTTGTTTCCACCGCATGAATGTAAATCCAATGCTCACTTTTCTTCATACCAAATCCTGAAGCAAATATCTTGCTTTTTAGCTGCTTGTTGCTCTGCTAAGTTCACCAAATAGTTGCTAACTTTGTCCGATGTTTGGTGTTGGGTAGCTGTAGTTTTTAGGATCTTTTCTGCTAGAATCATTCAGGATTAGAGCTGCAATAACCAACCAAAGCAGTATAACCAATTGTATATAATGGAGCATTTCATGTAAATTGGAAAGTCTGTATTTCCATATTTGCAGTTGGAAATCTGATTTCAACTGGAACAATCTCTGAAATTGGATTTCCAACTCAGAAAGATGTGAGAACTTCAATGACCTTGACCACAAAGTATAAGATGGCTGCTCTGTGCATCAACAGTAGTAAAAGCTATAGAAGTGCACTGTTGGTAAGAACTTCTATCTTATTTGTGTCCCATTTAATCAGTACCAACCAAATTATACGTTTTAAAATTCTGCTATAGTGTTTGTATACAGGAAATGCATTATCACCAACTGCTTTTGCTTAAAATGGCCAATCTGGAGCAAAATCCACATCCTCAACTTGTGAAATCGTGGTTTTCCAGCTCCTTTGTACTGTAATCAGTTAATTCCTCACTGCCAGCTCTTACTTCTTAGTTTGAGGTAAATCAACACTGAGCTGAAGGACTAAAACTCTGTAGGGCTGCAGAGTTGGAGCCTAATTCTCTTTGGATTTGTCTCTACAAGAGATAACCTTCAGATTAATTTGATTTATTGCTGACATTTTAGCTATAGGGTTTAATTTTTAACATTTCCAGTTGTGTAGTTAGTAATTGGAACCGCAAGTGTTTTTCAACAGCACGTCCAAATCCATCCACGTTACTCAAGTATCGACTTCTAAAGGCTGGAAATTCATCTTGAGCAGCTTCTTCTCCTGTTTGCAGCACAGCCAAACAAACTGGGCCAAAAAGATGCACTGCGTCACTTTGTTTCATTAAAAAATAAATTCAATAACTGACCTTTTTCCATCATGCTGTGAGCATTCGATTAGATCTGATCTCATACTGTGAGCCGGGCAGGAGTGCTTTTCTTCAAGCAAAGAATGCTTACACAAAGAAAAGTGTTCATGCTTCCAAAACGTGACCTTATATGAGACGAATCCTTACTGGACTGGAATTATTGATACAACTGCTGCAGGAGAGAGCTCAGTAAACATGTAGGGTTTCATTAATGAGATACATTTCTGCACAGTAATGCTGAAAAACATGAAAGCATCTTTCTCCATGACTCCTTTGTGTGTGTAACTTGAATCCCCCACAGGAAAGAGGGACTCTGCTTGCTGCAATGAAACTATTATATAGAATTACAGAATGTAATGTAATAGGTAGAAATAATATCCAAATGTGTGCAAACAGAAGGGTTTTCTCACCACCAAAGTGAAAACAGGCCTGGGAGCTTCTATTGCTGCAAAAAATATGGTTTTTTTATTATCATATGCAGAGACTAATACTGACTCTAAATTCAGAATTATGAGTTTTCAGTAAGAATTATTGAAACACACTCCAACTCTAATTCATCCTCCTTCACTCGGTCTGTCCTTCAGAGAAGCTGGACACTCTGGAGGAGTGGGTGAGAGAGATCTTCAGCAAGGTGCCTAACAAGTGAGTATTGGAGAAGAGGCTCCTCTTAGTCACTGTGATGAAGTGCGGCTGTGATATAGATTGAGTCTGACTATCCTCCGAGACTTTGCTCAAATGTAAATGTCAAGCTTCCCTCCATCTCCTCCTCTGCTCTTTTGCCTCTCTTCATCTCAGACGTTTCTTTTTTTCAAACATCATACACCTGAAAAGGATAATTTCTCCCTAAAGTCAAGCTGAATTAGTGTTTTCTTGCAAAGCTTCACTTCTGTTTGCTTTATGACTCACTGCAGCAGGGTTTTTTTTTTTTTTTTTTCCTCCTGCAGAATCAACATGCGTATCACTGTGATGTGAAAAAACCACACAAACCACCAGTTTTTAATGCTTTGATTTCAATTATGTAACCCTGTATCGGTTGATGAAATTTCTGTCATTTATGAGCTTATAAAACATTCCGGAGCCTTTTTTAACTCCTTTTAGATAAACCAAATTCCTTTTTGTTGAGCTAAAAAACATCAGAAAAGCTAACGTTTTGGAGTCACTACTGACAGAAATAACATACTCTCTTTGTGAAACGTAAACAGTGATCGGAGAAAGTCATCTTTAAACCTCCTCCGGAAACTTTTCCAATTATCTCCCTTTATTGAAAATTCCAATTCCACAAGAACACATTTTCTCTCGTAGTGAGAGAAATTAGATTTTCGCAGTGATGAAAATGATTTAGCACGTTCAGTGACATTCGGTGACATAGCTGGATTGTTTAATCGATGCTGTCATCATTACTCTTGTTTCCCATATTTCTGTTTTTGTGCCAACAGCGACCTGCCCAAGCCAGATTTCTCTGATATGCTGGATCCCTTTGACACACCAGCATTTAACAAGCTCTACAGAGGTACTGATCAATCTTGCTGCTCATCTCTGAATACTGAATATATCTGGTGTAGTTTAGGTCTGTGGTGGTTCCCATTCTCTGAGTAAGTTGGAGAGATTTTCATGTAATCTTTACTTTATTTTTTCTTCTGCATCCCTTTTAAATTGACTTCTTTAGGTCTTCAAAAGACATTTGAAAAGAGCAAACCGAGACTGGAAAAATGTTTTTTGGTTGCACTTTAGCTCAGAATGTGTAAATTTGTGCAAACAAATGAGATGTTGTGGGACTAAAAGCTTTGTTTTAATGGATCACAGGCCAAGAAAAGGTTAAGGAAATAAAAGCCAGCAGTGATGAGCAGAAGTTTTCTTTCCATCATTTTGATTCTCTGCTTCGTGTCTGTGTGTTTGCAGTCGTCCCTGTTCGGAAAGTTCATGCTTTAAATATCACCTGGGCCCTCCCCCCTCAGGAGAAATACTACAGGTGAGCTGCATGCAGAAGATACACAGTCACATAAATGCAGAATTAGATATAATAGACTATTCCGTCCCTTGAATTGAAAGAAACTGCATCCAATAGGCTTGTTTCTCTTTTTTTCACCAATGTCCCTTTCTCTTTTTCCCAGAGTGGTGCCTCTTCATATAAACATAGAATTAGACCAACCAAAAGATGCCATGCTTTGCCCTGATTGTAGAGGGGTTGCATCAATGTTTTTTTGTTTCTTCTTTTCATGTTCTTTTCTCCTCTTTTCAGAGTCAAGCCTCTCCACTACATCTCTTGGCTGATTGGCCATGAAGGCACAGGAAGCATCCTCTCAGTGCTCAGGAAGAAGTGAGTGTTATTGCCTCTGTCTGTTTGTTTTTCTGATATGAGGGCACTCTAAAACCCAATTAAAAGGTCTTCAATTTGCTGGGTGTGCATGCGCTTTTTCGAGCTCTGAGCGAGCCCCGAGTGTCGGAGCCCAATCTTCGATATATACACGTTTCCAGCCCACTCCACGACGTGATTCATACAGTCTCATCTCTGGTTGTGGTTGTACAAGAGCATTTCAGCCTCTTGTTGCTAAGTGGCAAAGTGGTTCGCCAAACCCTCTGTAGTCCCACAGTGCCAAGAGCCCATCCAGTAGTCCCTTTACCATCAGCACCACTTGGAACATTTGACAGAATATTCCCATTTACTGCGTGTGCTGTTTTCAATTGTTGATAAACGACAACAGTGAAATTTGAGTGTACTTGGTCTCAATTCCCAGTTGAAACAAACTGCTGAGGCAGTGGAGTGCTTGTTTTTACTGGGTTCAGACAATCACCACGTCAAGGGCTGAGAGACTGTTTGAAATGGGGCCATTGTTGTCCCCCCCACAGTGAAATAAGGGGATGGTCTGTCTGTCTGTCTGTCTGTGAGTCTTTCACACACTGGTTTTGAACACTGATGATCAGATGCTTTAACATTTAAAGGACCATATCAGTGTTTTTTTGCAGGTTTTAGTGCATTTACTATACGACAGAATAGGTACAACATAATGTTTTCATGTTTTTTTTTTGTTTGTTTTTTTTCCACCACTGGTCTCAGTTTATTCCAGCGAAGCACGAAAACTAAAAAGATTTAAAAACTGGCTTGGTGTCATCCATCACAGTCAGCATCAATTCCGCGCGTTTGGTAATGCAGTGCAGACTTTTCAAACCGACCTTTGCCTTTCAGTGCATCATCATAGTGCCAGAACATTTCTGCTTGCAGATAAAAGCAGACATGATGTTGGCTGTGACAGATTACTCTGCTCAAGAAAGTTTCAAACCCTCTGCAAGCTGCATTTCATTTTTTTAAATGAATGAAAGAGTGCATGCAAGGCAGCACAAACACATAACAGATTGATGCAAGTTATTTCTTCGTTCTGGGTTTTTTTTAAAATTTTTGCTTTTAAATTATAAAGAGACATTTTTTTCTAATTATTACCCTTCACATATTGTAACAGTTAATGTGTGTGTGTCTGTAGGTGCTGGGCTCTTGCTTTGTTTGGAGGAAACAGTGAAACCGGCTTTGACCAAAACACCACTTACTCGATTTTCTCCATCTCCATCACCCTCACTGATGAAGGTTTCCAAAACTTCTACCAGGTAAAGAAAATCTCTCACTTTTTTTGCTCATCTCCTCATTAATTTTTTGTTTTCAGGTTACATGGAAGCCACTGCATGTCTGACCCGAGCATGAGTCAGTAAGGCAAAAACGAGCAGTTTTACACGTTCACCTTCAGCTCAGAGTGCATCGTCCAAATGATTTGTTGTCAGGTCACAGAATCAGGTCTGTTCAGCAGAGACCGATAAAAGAGTGAGCTGGACATAGCCTGCATGGACCCAGCTGGCCTCTTTGCCATGTGTTCATTAATACAAAAGGTAATTTCAGGGAAGCAATCTGTGTCATCAGTTGCCATGACAATGCTTGTATTACACAGGGAGGAAGTCTGCGACCATTCGACAGGAGGCTCGTTCACTAATCTGAAGTACTTATGTGGCAAAGCATTTGAAGTCACAGATATGTGTGTCATAGATGCTGCAGCAGCCTTGAAGATGTCGTTCACTGTGATCAAGAGCACTTCAAGGCAAGACTCACTTGTTTACTCA
This sequence comes from Acanthurus leucopareius, assembly GCA_029814765.1. Lineage (NCBI taxonomy): Eukaryota > Metazoa > Chordata > Actinopteri > Acanthuriformes > Acanthuridae > Acanthurus > Acanthurus leucopareius. The sequence goes on from JAQMCX010000015.1 coordinate 6,584,621, forward strand.
GACCGGATGACCCTGGACTTGTTTGGATCACAAGACTTTGGTTTTCTGACTTGTGCTGCAGTCTGCCAAGGAAGTGGCATTCTCTTGGCATTTTGTCAGCTGGAGGTTTGTGACACACCTGAGGCTCACTTGGTAAAAGAGAGACCTCCAGCAAAAAATACATAAAAGTAACTGATGTAATCAATGTAGCAGGCGTGGAGTAAATGTGAGCGTTCCTCTTACCGCATGTGAAGGCTTCTGTCACACCAGCCTGACTGCCGGCCATGGTCGAGCCGTCATTGACAACTGTGGCTCCAGTTTTCTGCGTCGCGTCACACACACCGTTGGCACCAGTTAGCCCTTATCAGTGGCTTTTCAGCTGATTGAGCATGTTGAATCAGCAGCAGAGCCCGTCAGTGAGAGGAATCGATGTGATTGGCTGCTCAGCTGAAGCCAATCAGAGCATGAGGAAAGAAATGGAAATAAGGGGAAGCAAGCAGATGAGTAAAGTCAAGAGGCCACATATGAGGTTCATTTCTTTTTTATCACTCCAGTACTTGAATATTGTCACAACGTCGCAGCCATCTGGTATGAAGCAACTGTAGACCAACTGAACAGCATGATTCAGAAGAGGCCAGCTCTGTGTGAAAATGCTAAAAAAAAAAAAAAATGCTGTTTTATCATAACAACCATTTGTATATCCACAGTCCCACATCTTTTGGTTTCCCCTATTTTAAGGATTAAATACAGAATATCGCCACCCGCTGTTGTTGAGTTATTTTATCTTACGCACGAACAGAACACACATGCTAGTTGGCATTTAGCAGCGCTCTGTGGTGTGTTCAAATGCCACTTTTTGGTGAAGACACAGGCAATGCGAGGTGATGCAACAGTTTGTCTTTGTCGCCACCAGTTCTTCAATGTTGGTTTAATAAGTCCGATACTAATGAAACCACATGGGGACCCTTAAAAAGAGGAGAGAAACTGGATAATAAAACATTTGATAATTCGTTGTAGGAAATAATTTGACTATATTAGAAAAAAAACTGCTTGGGAAATAAATGCACAGAATAGCATAGACACTGTATGCTAAAAGTTAAGTAAAAAACCAAAAATACCTTAAAGTTAAATGAAAAACTTGTAGTTTTCTTTGTAACAATTTGTTTTCATTTGCATATGTTAATTTCCTGCAGCCTGTTTCACCTTGTGAAATGCTAACCTTCATTACCTTGAAAGAAAAGTTAAATGTTTATTCTTATACTCGCCAAGAGTTAGATGAGGGAAGATTGATACGACTCTCAGATCTGTACAGAGTGTCTGTTCTCTGTGACATGCACCCATCGCATCCATAGCAATTACTATGTCATACTTGTCTCTCTGTCTTCTCCTCTGACAAGCAGCTTTCTCAGGACTGAGAACCCTGCTTTTCAGAGTTAACAATTATTGCTCTTTCTTCACAAAGGCGTTGGTGACATTTTTTTATTTAGGTGTTTGAATCTTCAAAAGGAGGCGGATAAAGACAAACATTACTTTCTGTTTCGTATTTAAATGAAGACACCTTTTTTCAAATGAGCTTGTTCTAATGACTGTAATCAAATAACAATAGCCAGCGAGACTGGCAGCTTGCATCAGTGTAATTCTTATAGTTTATGCGACTTAACAGAGGGTTTCATTTAGCATGAATCATTATGTACATAAAAGAGGCATTTCACAGTATTTTACCAACAATATGAATGTGGATAAAGTCATCGGAGCCAGAGTGTGTGACTCCTTTTTTCTTTTTTCTCATGGAACGAAGGTGCAACATGTAATTTCTGTGTTGTCTTTCACAGGTGACTCACCTGGTGTTCCAGTACCTGAAGATGCTGCAGACACTTGGACCACAGCAAAGGCACTGACACACACACACACACACACACACACTAACACACTAACACACACACATACACAACAAAGCTTCTATTCAAACAGAGCCTTTATATTCTGTTTTACTGGCTTTTTGGTAAACTGAACTCAAAACTGTGGTGTATTGAATATCGACAGGCTAATGTGCTGGCTGTGTTTGGCTGTTTGTTTGTCATTTATAGATTTATAGCTTTATCATTTTTGTTTTTTATGTTCCTTAATCTGTCTTAGAGAATGCTGGTGTTGTGACATCTGAGCTTTTGTCCGAGATTAACAAAAGTAATATTTCAGTGTGTTTGTTCATGCATTCAGAATATATGAGGAGATTCAGAAGATCGAAGCAAACGAATTTCACTATCAGGAGCAGGTAAGAAGCCATATATATTCACAAGGTGCTGTATTAGATGCAGTTAAATGTTTTTTTTACCACTGAAGATGATCTGCTCTTTGTTAGATTGACCCCATAGAGTACGTCGAGGACATCTGTGAGAACATGCAGCTGTTCCCCAAAGACGACTTCCTGACAGGAGATCAGCTGATGTTTGAGTTCAAACCAGAAGTAAGTAGTTTAGTAGTTCAGGGAGCGAACCAGTTCAAGGTTTTATTCTGAAATCCTATATTTCTTTTTTTAAGCAGTGATATTTATGAACCAGGTCAATCAAAAAGTAGAAAAAATAAAGACCCCTTTTTCTGTCTGATATGTAAATGGTTTTATGGCTTCTTACGCCTGAAATGTATTTGCTAGAAGCGTGAAAGCCATCTCTAATTGGTGGATATTATTTTGCATCAAAAGTTACAGTCTAATTGTGGCTTTGCATATTTCGTGTGTTGACAGTAAATTCTTTTCAGTTTTGCTGCCCCTTATTGTGATTGACAGCTCAAATTGTTCTCACACAAACAAAGTAATTTAGAACAAAGAAAAACAACAACTCTTTTCTCTTTGCTGAAAAGTTGACTTTATTTGCTGTTTGTGTGTTTGTTGTGTGTGCGCGTGCGTGTGTGCCTGTGTGTGCGCCTGTGTGTGTGTGTGTGTGTGTCTGTAGGTGATCAGTGCAGCCTTGTCCCTCCTCACCCCAGAGAAAGCCAACCTGATGCTGTTGTCACCTGAACATGAGGGCCAGTGTCCCCTCAGGGAGAAGTGGTTTGGCACACAGTACAGCGTGGAGGGTGTGTTTCAGTCTGTGTGTGTGTGTGTTTGTTTGCTGTCACTGTAACAGCTCCTTTCCACCATGTAGCCATTCAGTGAATACATTGTCTTTTTTCTCCTTGTGCGGTGATATTCACCCTGATGTAATGCAGGCAGCCGGCAGTGGAAATGCCAGCATTTATCTTTGTCTTTTTAGATGGCCAACAATAGTGCTGGAGCAGCACTTAAATAAAATAAAAAGACCAAAAAAAAACTATTTTATTCTGTTGGATCAAAGTCTTTAGGTCACTCAGTTGAAAACTTAATCTCAACAGCAAATATTTCTTGTGTGCTAATAGATTTTTTTGTTCCGTTCTCGCAGACATCCAGCAGGAGTGGATGCAGCGTTGGACAGGAAACCTGGAGCTGAACGGTGACCTTCACCTTCCTGCTGAAAACAAGTTCATTGGTGGGTTAATAAACTTGCACTTTCTTTTGCACTTCAGGCAAAAAGAAAAAAAAGGTGTGTTGTTGTGGCCCAAAACTGCTGCAAGTATCTGAAAAGTGTCCGATACGATGATCATGAGCAGGACTTGCTCCAGCAGTTTGCTTTCCAGTCATCCGTCCAACAAATACAGTGATCAGATATATTGATCGGACTTGGAGGAACACTTCATTTTGGTCAATGTATTTTTTAATCTATGCCACTGCCTCGTTGTCACTGAAGTGTTAGAATTCAAGCGCAAATTTCTTAAGTCAGTGGAGGGTTTATTTCTCAGAATAGGAGAAGGTATTTCAGCAGCATGTGCTTTTCATTGATTTTTAATCCAATAAGGGACATGTATGTCTGTGTTTTGTTTTTGTTTTGTTTTTGTTTTCTTATTCCCACACCAAGAATAATTAGAGCCCCATTACCTGCTGCTATTAAGTGACTAATAGGCCTGTGACCAACAGCTCAAAAGTGCTTTAGTTTTTGAGATACCCCTCCCGGAGGTAGAACCAAACACA
>JAQMCX010000015.1:6588738-6649558 GCA_029814765.1 Acanthurus leucopareius
CATTTCATGTATGGGGGGCCTTAGAGATGAGGAAAAACTATGTTGTGTTTGGTTCTACCTCCGGGAGGGGTATCTCATGTTTCTGGGGCCGCGGTCACAGGCCTATAATCTAGTCCCTCTGCAGTTTGGCTAACCTGACAGATCACCTGTTAACTTATTCAAATAAATTAGAAGTATCGGGGGATTCTGTCTCTCCTGGTCTACCTGTGCATGGCCAAACTGATTTACATGCAGTGCGCTACATGAATTTAACACTCTCGAAGATACTGCTACCTTTCATACTTAAAAAGTGGTACCAAAGCAACATTCATAAAGACATTTCAGTAGTTTGAAACTCTTTGTTTTGATGCTTACTAGTGAAAAAATTTAATATCAGTGCTCCATTAATTAAATGTTGAACTTCTATAACACTTGAAAATGTGCAGAACCAGAATTTTTCTTTCTTTAATCCCCCACATTTTCTTTCATGTCAAACCTATTGTTTGCTACCCACAATGCAACTCAACTAACTACGGTTCAATTGGAGATATGGGTGTGTTATGCTAGTAGCAGCTAATGTAGCCTCAGCTAATCTTAAACATAGTTGAGGAGGGGGCTACAGAGGTCTGGTGAGCTCTAACTTGAAGTCCTCAACCCTTTCTGATGCAGATTCAAATGACATCACTCGAGGAAATTTGTGAAATTTCTCACAGCTCCCTCTGGAGCCACAAAAGGCTCAATGTAATTTTTTTGAAAAATGGAGTCATAAAGACCTGCAAACAGACTTTGGTGTACAAAACCAGTGCAGTTTCCCTTTAGAAATACTACACAGCCAGGGTGATGAGGATGTCCTGGTTCTCTGTATTGTTGCCTATCACATGACCAATTCCTGTTCTAGTGGCTAAAATGCCATCCAGAACTATTATTATATTAATAGCCCCAAATCCTTCACTATGTTTCATAAATCAGGATTGATTTGATTGAAGAGCATTAATTAAAGGTCAGGATTATTACTCAAACATAGTAAACAAGGCTCCTCTTGTCCAATTCTTACCAAATTTTAAGGGCTGATGCATTTTGGCAATGTGTTCAGTTTTATAAATATCTGCAAGGCCACAGCACCACATTGCCAATTCTGATAAAAATGTGGAGACACAATGCATCTTCACTTATTGGCCCAAGGGTTACTGAATCATTTATTGAGGGGGGGGCAATACCTTTTACTGTTTTGACAATTGCCTGCAAGTTTACCCCAAAATTGGACATATTGAATTGTTAAAACTTACACATTATTTATGATATTGTACCAATAGGATTGTGATGTTTTATTGTTTATGTGCATTTGCTCAGCCACTGACTTCACCCTGAAGCCCTCTGACTGCCCAGACACCGAGTTCCCTGTCCAGATAGCCGACAGCGACAGGGGCTGCCTGTGGTACAAGAAGGACAACAAATTCAAAATCCCTAAAGGTGAAGTGTGTGCCAGTGCGAGCGCCTGTGCTGTGCGCATCATTTTAGCATGCGAGATGTTTCCATAAAGGCTTGTAAATATGATCGAGGAGGTGCTGACACTCGTTTGTCTTTTTTTTTTTTCTGCTGCAGCCTACATCAGATTCCACCTAATCTCTCCTGTAATCCAACAGTCTGCTAAGAAGTGAGTATAAGCTCAAATATGACCTTGTGAAAATAGTGTTTGTTTTTTTGCTGCAACACTGATTAACATCTCTCTCTTTCCCGCCATCCCTCACTCTTTTTTTAATCTCCTCTCTCTCTCCTTGCTCCCAAAATATCATCCACTTGTCTTTTCTATTGCTCCACTCCACCTTTTTATCCTCCTTCTTACCTTGTGTTCCTTCATGTCTCTCCTCTGTTGCCTTCATTTTATCCGTCCCCTTTCCTCCCTCACTCTTGCTTTTATTCTGTGCCTTCCCCTTCCTTTTTATCTTCCTGTCTTTTTAACTGCCCTGATTATTATCATTTCTCCCTCCGTCCCCTCAACTCATCCATCTCACCACCTCTCTCTCTCTCTCTCTTTCTTTATTTCACTTTCCTGCCTATTTATCTTTCCAGTGTGGTCTTGTTTGACCTGCTGGTCAACATCCTGGGCCACAACCTTGCAGAGCCGGCGTACGAGGCTGAAGTAGCCCAGCTGGAGTATAAACTGGTGGCCGGTGAACACGGCCTTGTCATCAAAGTCAAGGGATTTAACCACAAACTGCCTGTAAGTGAATGCATCCGAGAAAGTATAAATATGATTACATGCATCATACCCAAGATGTGTGAAACTAGAGACAATCACATCTACTTAACTTTAATGTACATTTGCAGATTATTTTTGACATTTTGTAAAATACTCTTTTTCACTTTCTTGCTACGAGTCAGATCTTTGTGTCAAATAAATAGCTTGGAACAGCAGACAGTTAGCTTAGCTTACCATAAATACTGAAAAATGGGGAAACAGCCAGCCTTGCTCCTTCTAAAGATAACAAAATCTTTCTATTAGCCTCTATAAAAGCTCACTTTGTCATTGTCACTGTCATTTGTTTAATCCATACAAAAAGCTGAGGCTAAGCAGAAGTGAGCTGAGCATACAGACATGACACTGGTATCAGTCTTCTTATTTAGCTCTTGGCAAGAAAGGGAATTTAAAAAAAAAATCCCTAAATATGGAACTATGCAGCTTCTCTTGCCTTTTTATTTTTAAGCCACTTTGAAACAGACCGTTATTGTAAAAGTCACCAAACTTTATATGTTTGGCACAAAAACACACATGTGCTCTCAGTTTTCCTCATGCATGATAACAGATACCATTTTGTTTGTCCATCTTCCTCTCCAAATCTCTCCATAGCTGCTGTTCAATCTGATCATTGACCACCTGGCTGACTTCTCTGCCTCCCCCGACGTCTTTAGCATGTTCTCAGAGCAGCTCAAGAAAACCTACTTCAACATCCTAATTAAACCCGAGAAACTCGGCAAGTGAGTTGTTTACCTTCTGGCTTTTATTTTTCTCTGACATTTCCAATCTTACTCCCTGACTCATCTACAAGTATATGATGCCTTCTAGTGGTGAAATGTGTGACAGCCTTGGCTGGAAAAAACCCTCCTGTTCCTGTCCTCCTCTCACCTCTCCCCTCTCCTGTTTCTCAGGGATGTGCGTTTGCTGATCCTGGAGCACTCTCGCTGGTCCATGGTGGAGAAGTATCAGGCTCTGACGGCCGGTCCGACCTGTGACGAGCTGATGGAGTTCAGCCAGAACTTCAGGGCCGAGCTGTACGCCGAGGGGCTCGTGCAGGGCAACTTCTGCAGCGCTGTGAGTGCACGGCAGGCAGTACACAGACAAGTAGATTGATTAACGATAAATTAGCTGATTAGTTAATGAATCCTTTAATGTTTGTGTCTTGTACTCGCGTCAATTGATTCTGAGTGTACTTGACATTATTCTCATGTTTTCCCTGATTTCCTCTCCTGCTCTTTGTCTCTCTTATTTTTTACCTGTTCATTATGCTATATTGTGTTTTTCTCCACAGGAGTCAAAACAATTCCTGCAGTATGTCACAGAGTAAGTCAGCCATTACCCTGAATGCACTCTCTAATGAGAACACCAATACTATACAATCAAATGGATTTGTTTGCAGCCTTACTCAGTAATTTGCATTAGTCTCAGTTGTTCAATCCTCTTTCGCTTTCTTCACTTATGCTTTTTCATTTATTCCCTTCTTTCAAACTTTCTTCTATCCTTCCCTCTTCCTCTCTTCCTCTCTCCATCACCTACTCTGTTCTGTCTTCTCCCCTCTCCTTCCTCCTGCTCTCTCCTCCTTTTTTTTTTTTTCACCTGGCAGAAAGTTGCAGTTTTCCAAGCTGCCAGAAGAGGTGCCAGTGATGTTCAGAGTGGTGGAGCTTCCTCAGAAGCAGCACATCTGCAAGGTTAAATCGCTCAACAAGGGAGACGCCAACTCTGAGGTCACCGTTTACTACCAGGTACGACCACCTCTGGAGTGCATCAAGTGTGGTTCATCTTTAACTTTAATATATTCCAATACGGCGTCGTTTCTTCAATTTTTCTGTCTCTCTGCTTGTTATCCAGTCTGGCCCAAAGGCCCTGAGGGAATACACACTGATGGAGCTGTTGGTGGTGAGTGCTGAAACACTGTGTTTACTTTCTTTCATCCATCCTGTCATTCCTTCGTGCTTGAATGAGTTGATGTTGTCTTTCAGATGCACATGGAGGAACCCTGCTTTGATTTCCTCCGGACTAAAGAGACTCTAGGGTGAGTGTAGTTATGTATTTTAAAACAGTTTTAATTTTTTAAGACATTTGGGCAAAAATAAAATATGAATCAGTGAAGGTTTCTGTTAACTTTTCAGAAAAAATGAAAAACCTCTTTCATCTTCAACTTTTACTATATTTTATCTCACCTAGTGTATTAAATGTCATTTATTTACTTTTGATTATGGATTTGATGGCTTTGCTGTAGGGACATCTTGTTTTTTGACAATTCTATATGATTTTCTTCACAGGGAATCTGCCTCCTCATGCATAAATATAAGTTAAACTTTGTCTAATCCTATGCCAGACTTCCGTAACTGGCTTTTTGGACCAATTGTCCTGATTCTTCTTGTCATTTCCAGCCAAGTTAATTTCTTTGTAAATTGAATATGTGGATGGACATGAATGGCCGACATCTGTGCTTAATGTTGTTATGGTTTACACATTGCATGTGTTGATCTAGTTAAGAATCATGATAATTGTTGTTTGTCAAATCTTAAATGTTATAGTTATAATTAAACCTGTGCTTAACTGCTCCAGCTACATTGGAACAATGTGTTTAAAATTTATCCACAGTTCAAAATCTCCCCTGTCAGATATTATATCAGTAAATTCCAGACAGGTTTTGTTAGAAAGTGCAAAGTAATGAAAGTCAGGACAAGTGGGACATTAACTTTGGCAATTGTAATGCACTTTCTTTTGGAGTTATTTTGATCTCTCGCTGTTTATCTTCTTCACAACATCTGTCAACCTAGCTGTCTTTTTTTATGTCCCCCTCTGCAGGTACCATGTCTATCCCACTTGCAGAAACACCTCAGGCGTTCTGGGTTTCTCTGTCACTGTGGAAACACAGGCCACAAAGTTCAAGTGAGTCTGCAACACAATTGTAACCTTTCATCCGCCCAAAAGCAAGAGGCGATTTATCTTAAAGGCTTCCCCAAACCAAAGTGTAATTTATCTTTCTGTTCACCCAAAATTCAAGCTATAATTTATCTATCTGGCCTGGAAAGGAAGCAAGAGAAACTGATAAATCACTACAGGAATCAAATAAACCCCATAACCTATAATATATGTCTTACCTCTCATGAACTTTTCTCTCTCAGTACCGAGCTGGTGGAGTTAAAGATTGAGGAGTTTTTGGTTTCATTCGGGGAGAAGCTCAATTCGCTGACTGAGGAGGCCTTTAATACTCAGGTCTGTGTCTGTGTGTGTTTTCTTTTGTGTACTTGTGAGTTTCCAATTGTTATGTAGAAGCAGAAAAGTTACAGCAAATGTTACATAAAACCACCGAAAAAGTTTCAGAAATGTCAAAAGTTGCTCTTCAAGTTACTCTGGTGCATTAATAACACATTTCCTAACCATGAAAGACCCAGCCACACATTCAGATCCGCCGCTGCACTTCCAAATGTTCAAACACTCTTTGAAGTCAAAACAGTGTGTAAAAATTCTGTGTAATAAAGGTGTGTGTTCTGTACAGGTAACTGCTTTAGTGAAGCTAAAGGAGTGTGAGGACACACACCTCGGGGAGGAGGTGGACAGGAACTGGGCCGAGGTGGTTACACAGCAGTACGTGTTTGACAGGCTCAACCGAGAGGTGAGGGACACACACACACTCACACATCCCAGCACACACACACACACCTCCTTTTAAACCTGTCTTTATGGGGACCAGCAGTCACTGACATAATGCATTTCCTAGCTCCTTTAATATGAGGGCTCCAGCATTTTGGTCCCTGCAAAGTTGTCAGGCTCCTCTTTAGTGGGCCACCCGTTTTTCGGCCCCACTAATGCAGTTAAACCACCCCAGACATGCACACATGCATATCTTCAGCCAAGTGATAAATGAATGCTCACATCCTCTTTATGCCTTAAGGGCAATGTTTGCCACACTTGGAAGACCGGGGGGGGTAAAGATAAATTATGATAATTCATTATGTGTTTTTGTAAATTTCATCCTGGGAGATACAGATTTCTCTTTCATGTCTGCTGTTAGAACATTACTGCATTCTCTGAAAACTCAATCCACTGTTGGTTGACCATGTGCTCCTTTTTCTTTACATTTTTCTCATACCTTTTTTTTACTTCAAACGTGGAAACAAACAGCTTCTAATTTACACACATGCAGTAGACACAAAAGCAACACTGCCATTGCACCAGATGATATAAGTCAAATATTTAATATCCTTTTTAGCTTTAGCATGATTTCCACCAACTTATGAAAAAAATATCTACCTGACCATTTTCAATAAAAACTCCTGCTTGCTGAAGCAGAGCATCAGGTTACTTGATGAAAAAAATATATACTACAGAGCCATAAAACAAAGTGAAGCCACTGAAAGTGACTAAAATCAGGTGATAAATCGCTACTTGATTTGACATGAGCATCTCCTTTCACAGTTGAATCCCTGTTAATAAAGAAGTTGTTGCAGTTTTAAGCTTTAGGTTTTTCAGCCCTCTTAGTGCTTTCTTGTTCTCTGTGTTTCCGTGTGTTTAGATCGCGGCTCTGAAGCAGATGACCAGGACTGAGCTCGTCTCCTGGTTCAAAGAACATCGAGGAGAGGGCAGCCGCAAACTCAGCGTGCATGTAAGCAACTTCTTCATATATGCGTGTCTGTGTGTGTGCATGTGTCAGTGCATATTAAACTTTTTGCTTTACATTTGTGTGCATGTAGCAAAACACTAAATGCACTCTTGTCACCCAAAGGTGGTGGGCTTTGGTGCTGAAGAGAACGATGAGGAGGGTGGCGGTAAAAAACAGGGAGAAGAGGGAAAAGAGGAGGATTTAAGTGGTTCCACATATGGCGAGGTGTCTAAGCTCACCTTCCTTCCTGCCTCACCCAAGATGGCAGGCATCATAGCCATCATGGACATTCCTGCTTTCACTCAAGGCCTGCCCCTCTTCCCCTACCACAAAATACTCGAATAAACTCAGACTCTGACACAGACAGATGGCTGTGCTTTGCCTCTCACTGTTCAGGGACTCTGCTTCATTAGAGATTCAGGCACTTAATATGTGGAGGTGAAGGAAAGGGTGAAACAGCTTCGACTCCTCTCTGGACCTGGATTCTGTCTCTTGGGTTGTAGATTTTTACCCGCACTGGCACAAGAAAGAAGCCTGGCAGTGATTTTAGAGGGTTTTTTTTCCTTTAGCTAACTGATAATCTACTCTGCTTCCTCACACTCAATTATTTTATATCCTCAGAAACCGGGAGTGTGGGAGCACTCTATCTTTTTCCATATCCCACACGGTCTGAATTCTTTGAATTAAATTCTCATTTATTTGGTTCTCTGAGCTCTGCTGCTATTACAACTCCAAATCCCTTTCTTTTCCTCCGTTTGTGTGGGAGCACAGATTGAGCTTAATACCATTTAAAAACACAAATCAACTGTGAAAACTGCGGAAACGCTGAGTCCTTTGAACTCCAGATGTGTGAATTTGAGTGAGAGTGTGCTGGGTTTCAAACTGTGCAGTGCACTGCTGTTATTAGCTGACCTGAAATATGTCATGGTTTGAACCTGTGCAAAGAAATAAATCGATGGGTGACGAGTGAATTAATGAATTAATGTTCTGATTACAGAAAACACAGTTTAACCGGGTAAAGTTACGACTAGTGTTCTAGTTTAATTTCAGTATATTTTTTTCTCTTGACTCATGCCAAAAATTGAAGGAATTTACATTTACATTCATGATGAACAAGGTGGACAGAAGTGTTTACATACTAGTGACTCAGTCTGGTGCCAGCTCTTTAATTTACAGGGGTGTAATTTATGTTTAAAATGTACTTTACTCACAGACTCTCCACGCTCTTCTCCCTGGGGAAAATGTTGCAGACGATAGTGTGCGAGTGCGGCTCGTGGTTGGTGACACTCAGCACTATTGAATGTAATTAAAAACTAATCCTGAGCCCAGTGCTGCAGAGCGTGTTAACAGAATTGACTAATATGCCCACAGGGAAGCCTCATACCATAGCAAAGTATTCACCTGGAGTAGCCTCATGTATAATAAGCAGGGGACCTGTGCAATGGGTGGTAAACAGGCTTGTTCAAAAATAAAGTACAAGCTATGTGAGTACACTAGCTGCAGTTGTGGAAAGTAACAAAGTATAATAACACTGCTACTATCCTTAAGTACCAATTTGGGGTACTTCACTTTAGTAGTTTTATACAGCTTAATGCTTCCATTTAACTACATTTTAGAGCCAAGTATTACACTTGTTACTTCATCATATTTGTCTGACAGCTTAAATTACTTTTCAAATTAGATTTTTATATTCTTCCAGCCTCATGGAAACCATACAACTCCAAATACCTTTACAGACTACAGCAGTAATTTGCAACATTTAATTGCACCAGGAATGTTTATAAAAATACATAAAAGGAACGGTAAAACACTTACAGAAACCATTTTTGCTGATAATACTTGCAGACATTTACATTAGGTTTTAAACACAACATATAATCTAATACAGTATTTTCACAGTTTAGTATTATTGCTGTCACTGAAGAATTTGAATACTTGGCATCACTGATTTTTGTTATTTTTAAAAAAATTATGTTACAAGGAGCAATTTTTTGGTTCAACCCTGCAATAGCACTTTTTGACCACTTGGAGGCGCTGAAACAAGCTGTACATAACTCCGGATAACTATTTCTTTTTTTTCGTTAACGCTAACGGTTGCCTGCGTCCAAGTTTGGTCAGAAAGCAACATTTGCCATCAGTTTTATCCCTGTTTCTTGACAAAGTAAGTATCTAATATATGTTTTTTGTCTCTGTTTACTTTTGAGAAAAATATCTGGCTTATTAGCCAACTTAAATGCCAAACGTTTTCTCGATACTTAATGTTAGCTGCTAACTTCGTCCTTACGGTTACTGCTAACTTGCTGGGTAGCTAGCATATAGTCAGCGTTTACAGCCGTTAAAGTGAGTCAGTAGTGGACAGTAGGACATGCATCCATGGACATAGTTTGTAGATGACTGTTCCCTTTTTGTTAAATTCCTGTTAAAATTATCTGTCCGGTAGCGCCTCCCTGCGTAATTGGCCTTGGGGCAGTTTATGAACAAGAGTTAGAGACTTTTTTTTCTTTTTAATTAAAACATTTATTGACAATATCAAACAAGACAATGACATTCTCGTGTTGTACAGATCAAGAACATGTTAACTATTACAAAGATATAGTCACACTTCCTATATATTTACCAAGGCATATTTATCCAGCCAACAATACAAAAATAACTTTTCATTAAGATAGAAATAACAGTAATTAAAATAAATGAAAATAAATAAAAATAAAGGGAAACTAAACAGGGGTCTATGGTAACTTATATTCGAATATAAGTGTTCAAAACTTTATAGCATGGGCATTTTCAACTCTCTTTATACATTCGTTTAACAGAGACATTTCATTTATGAGTGCATTCCAGCTTGGGGGGGGGGGTTTGCGGCTTTTATGTATATAATATTTGTTATATATGTTATTTCCAGAGGTTTGGGATCATGTGACAGGAATAGAACAGCTGCTCTGTTGTTTCCACATTTGTGGTACATAGGTGACAATTTTCAACATAAAATTTAAATCTCTTTCTGATAAATTCATTTGAGGGATAAATTTCATTCAACATTTTAAAATGTATCCTTTCTGTTTGGGAGGGATTGGGAATTTAAGGAATTTTGTTCTAATAGCAAATATTTGACTTTTTTCATAGTTTTGAAGATTTAGTTTCCTTTTAGGTAACGAAGGGCACATTATCTTTACAAAATATTGTCTAAGAAATTTATTGTTGCACCCTTTATGTAAAAACAAGAGTTAGTGACATAGCATATTGTTAAGCATCACAGGAAACAGAATATTGAATTTAGGATAAGGTAAGGGGAATCATATTGATCGGGAAACAGTCTAAGGCACAACACAGATCCAGAAAACTGGAACACCGAATGCATTTAAGATGCACTCTAGTATCAGTATCAGTATTATTATCATTTTTTTAAAGTCCTGGCTATGTTTTGTGGATGTAAATGTCTCATCATGGTTTTAAAATATTATACTGCAGCAGTATACAGCAGTGGTAACACTGGACTTAGAGTCTGTTTTTAGCATTAACATGGTACAAAACCACGTAGTCCAGGTTGACAGAAGTAGAAAGTTCAAATAAAAGAAAGTCATATAAAGTAGAAAGTAAAAGTCTACCTGTGGGATTGATGGTGGTTTGACACTCTTTGATGATACAATGTGGAATTCAATCAACAAGTTCTGGGTGTATGGTAATATCATGCGGCATTGTTCAGTCCCACAGAGCATTTCTTGGAGGTGACAAACATATCTAATTAGCTTTTATTTTATTCTGATCTGCTCTGTGCCTCCCAGGTTGATCAGCTACCTTAATCTCTTCTGCAGAGAATAGAGGATATAAAGTATAGAATAGTTTGTACATATTACACCAAATCAAAGATACTGCAGCTTTGAATATGAACTATTACCAAGAAATAGAGACGTGTTTTAGCTCCACATCTCCTTGCACTGCTTGCACATCACCCGAACTGTATGTACTATAATCCAAGGACAAGCTCATTGCTCAGAGTCCGCAGAAGGCACTTGACTGTTCCGGTGCTTATAAAAACACTTTTGAAGATTATTTGGCCTTTAACTGTGTTTACTGTTAGAGCTCTTTTCAATCTGGGCCAATGCTGCCAGATATGACGGTCAGTCTAATATCTGTAATTTAGTTACTTTACACTAAAACCTTTTTATGTGATGTTTCTGTTAGTCTCCTTTTGTAGAGGTATTATATATAAGAAAAGGCTTATTGAGAAATAAATCAGTTTGTGTTTTTACCAGTACAGCATGATTTACTGTAGCTATATTCTTCTTGTTGCCATACCTCATTGGATTTCAGAGAGACAATTTTTGCCTGTCACTGGCAATAAAAGTTTTCATAGTTCATCTTAAGCTTGCAGTGAGAAATTTTCTTCTCAGATATACCTCACATTTAGCTTCTTAGTGAAGGGGTTTCTTTTCAAAACTATAGACACAAACAATTTGTTACTTTCAGGAGATGCAACTGAGATTTTATCGCCTGTTCTGCTACTATTGCGAGTGACTCTGTTAGGCTGAGCTAAATGTTGAAGTAAGCACGCTGACATGCTGATTTAGCTGGTTTATCTTTAATTTCTCATGTTGACAAGCTTAGTTTAGCATTTTTCTATTAGAACTAAGCACAAATATATGACCCAAGTCATTAAAGTTATCTGTAAAGGATCATGAATGTCTGTTCAAAACTTTAAGTCAATGCATCCTATAACTGTTGAGGCATTTCACCTAAAGCTACACATCTCAATCTCACGGTGGTGCTAGAGGAAAGGGAAAATAACCTGCCAAATCGGTAGAGTTTATCCTATGGAGAACATTTAAGTCTGTACAAACTTTTGTGTATGTAAAAAGAGAGAAGAAAAGATTAAAAAATGATGCAAAAATATATGAAAAATGATGCATAGTTTCAAAAAGATGAGGCGGATAAATCGTACATCCTCTAAAATTATCTGTGCTTTTGAGGAAAATAAGAATAAGCTTTTCCCTTTCGCCTGCTCTGCAACAGAGAGAAGCAGTGTCTCACAACTTCTTTGGATCCGTCATAACTCAGCCTTTGGGGTATGTAACTGTGTCACAAGTAGTATTGCCAGTAAATTAACTCAGCCTGTGCTGTCAACACTAACTGGTGGTCCTGCTAAGAAAGGCTTTGTGACTCTGTCCCCGAGAGTTGGGCTCATGCTGTGTTCTACTGTCAGAAGCCATTCTTTCTCATTCGCTCTCTGTCTTCATCCCTTACACTGAGTACATATGCAAAGAGGAAGTGTACCACAAATGCATGCAGACAAGCTTGGCCATGAATCAGAGAAGATTGGATTTGTTCAGCGCGCACACACACATGCTCTCGACTTCACCCTGTGTAAATTTTCCACTGCTACACTCTGTGTCATTCCTGTTGTCATTCTAATTTCATCTGAGGAACCCTGCCAAGGCAATAATGAACTCAAGTCATGAGGTAGGGGCCACGCTGAGTGGTTGTGAGTCGTTTTTATGTGTGCGTGCACGTGCTTGTATGTTTGTGTGCAGCAGAGTAAACGAGAGGGACGGTAGATGGATGAAAAGCTGGTGTTAAAGAGAGGGGCTGGCCAGGTCTATGCATGTTATTTGTGTGCTTTGTGTGTGTGTGTTTCTGTGTGTTGTGTATTACACTGTGCTGGTTTTAAATTAACCAGTGCAGTGGGGTGTATCATCTAAGCCTCGTAATGTGTCGACTCCTTTATTCAATTTGAGCAGTAATCTTAGAGCTCCCCGCTGGCCTGCCTTCATCAGCCCCCTGCTACAAAGCTAGCTTAACTTAGCCAGAGATGCACAGAGGCAGAGAAATGCTAAAGAGATTAGCCACTTTTCTGGATCAAAATTCTACTTAAACAAACGTAGCCAGACTAAATCTCCTCATTACATGGATATTATGATCAAGATGGATCTTTGAGGAGATGGTTGGAGATGTTTGGCTTCAGTTGCTCTAGGGAATTAGAAAGATGAAGATAGTGTAACATGCATATATGAAATTATCCTTTAGCTAAATGAATCTTAGGCAAAGACATGATCAGACCTTTTTACATAGTGAACTTGGACAGCAGCTTGCACTCAATCAAACTGTTTTGGTTTTTTTTCTGAGGCTTTGTTATCTAAAGCTTTGTGTTTGGTCAGTGGTCCTTGTTATGAAGAGACATAGAACTGTGTTTGTTTACAGTCACCTGAGATTTCACTTCTTGATCTTCACCACAGAAAGGAACTTGATCATCTTTTAAACGTTTTGTTTACGTCATTATTTGAAATGAACTTTAAATGGTTAATGAATCATTTGCTTATGCTGTGTAATTCATTTATATTCCACGATTAATATCATCCTCCTGGTTTCCTGGTGGATATGAATTATAAATGAATAAAAATAATGAATGAATAAATCATTAAAAAATTCTTATGAGTTTCTCACTTTCTAGTATCATATGCATGCAAATTAAGTCTAGTAAATATTGATTCCTCAGGAATGCATGTAGATAAAGTCATTAACAGGTCACACCCTTAAATCAAAAGTTGGTAAGTCAACTACACTTTTAAATTTTATAATTTAATGACAAAAGTCTTTTACAGCAATTGCAAATGTAAACTGATTAAGTAAAAAAAAAAAAAATTAAAAACAAAGTTTTGGGCTGCAGGATGCTACACAGCAGCAAGAGAGATATTTATTTTAATGCTTCTCCTTACTTGTACTTTTACTTAGGAGTGGAAGTACATCTTATCACTACAGCTGTTTTGTGAAGCCTTATCATGTATGCTTGGTGTATTTTGTGGTCAGTAACTAGAGAGGAAAGTAAAAGAACTAGCCCTTCGTAATTACCACCACTGAGATTTCCTCTAGCGAGACCCCTAAACCCCAAGTGCTCCTGGGAAGTAGATGAGTTTCCAGCCGATGAGAGGTTAGTTGTACTGACTTTACCGTTTGCTGTCAAAAAGAACAGTAAACTTAGCTGGGCATGTTGGTGAGGTGATTCTGACCGTCATTCAATTGGTTCAGGTCTCAAGAAATTTCATTAGTCTATTGAGAGATCAAGGCTGCAGTTTTCCTTCAGCAAAGGCAGAGTGAACTTCCACGGAGTTTATTTTTAACCCTCTAGTTTGGTTTTACGCTTACATCTCAGGATGGTGACGACCCCCCCCCCCCCGAACACCATCACTCCCATCCTCCCGTTAGGATGATATCACACAGTTTACAACTGACACGGTGGCACTCCCCCTGCCGCTCTTCCCACCCCGCCCCTCCGGGACCGACGGCAGCTGGTGCCAAACAGCCCCCCCGGTAGCCGCGCTGAGGACGCGACGCGGCCATGCCGAGCGATGACACTCAGCAGCTGGACTGCTGCCGCGTCTCGTCCGTCTCCAGCGTTTCACAGAGGAGGAGGGTGCCATGAGATTTCCCACAGGCCCTAAATGGTACCTGTATGTGAGTGAACCGGGGGGGGAAGAGGGGACAACCGACGGCGTATAATGACGTGATGGTTCCGGTTGTGGAGCGAGAACAGGGGGGCGCCGGGCGTCTTTAATGACCGGCGCTGGAGAGGAAATCGCCGGACTTTATCGTGTGTGGAACCGCGTACGATACCAGAGCGACCGCAGTAATAAAAGAAGAAACGGTGTCTCAAACAGGTTGCCGGGATTTCTTACTGTATGAAAGGTAAGGCATGTTGGCTTTACAAGCATCCATGCGCCACTATTCGGCTCTGCCTATCAATTTATTCGCTTAATTGAGTGTAAATGGGGCTAGTCAGTGATGTAACAGCTGCTAAATTGACCTCCAGCCGCCAATTTAGTTGAACATTGGCTCTGGATGTGTATAACAGGAAAGTATAAATTCACATCTTTATCCTGCTAAGAGGTCGTACATTGTGTAGTTTGACATCACTTGCAATGATGCGCATCCTGAATCAATAACATAATCTTGACAGTAAGATGAGTAAATCGATTTAAGATAGGTTTATCTTCCGTCTTATTCCTGTTTATGAGAATTCAATAGAGAGAGTGAGCAGTTTACTTTGTACTAAAAGAGACAGAGTGAGTTTGTAGGCATTATTGACCATAAAATCTGTACTTCATTCTGCATGATTATGGGTACTTTTATACAGATTCATTGCGACATAATTCAATTCTTTATTTTTTTTGTGATGTGGATTTAATTTGAGTCCTACTACAAAGTAATTAAATCTAATTTATGGATATGACCACTGACTGAAAGTGAATGTGAGACTGTGGAGGATGAAAAATGTGAATGATTAATGAATGACTAAATGTGAATGAAAACGGATCCAGCCAGCAAACAAACAGCCTCATTTACTGTAGCTGCTAACCACATCACTGCTGGGGCCAGAGGCATCTTTTTACCATCACGGTGCCCCTGATGTCATGTCTTTTTCCTTTTTTTTCTTCTTGTTGCCTTCCCAGGGGTCTTTGCAGCACAGAAGAGGATGCTGCCCCCCAAATGGTAACTTTTACAGGTATTGTGTGTGTGTTTGAGCATGTTTATTGTCTCTATCTGTCTCTATGCTGTGTTCTCACACTGTTTTCCGGACCGGTGCAGGTCAAAACCTTTTGCCACAAGGCTTTTCCGTGTGGTGTCTCTGATCTTTACTCTACAGCTCAGAGATCTTGCTTTGGGCAAAATGTGAAACTGACAGTGTGCACTTGTGTTTCAGCTCTTACATGTTCAGCTGGAATCTCTCTAGAGCTCATTTGGGTTTCAGTAGTTTCCTTTTTTTTTTTTTTTTGGCATCATCTGCTCAGAGTTTAACCCCTGCATAGTACACTCGTTGACTCAACCATAAATGATCCAAAATAAATAACACTGAGGTAATTATGACACTCGCTAATCCCTTCAAACACAAAAGGAGACCAGAAGGAGTGTACGTGTTGTCATTCACATGGAAAACATGGTTGACTGGGTCCGTTTAGACCATTTGAAAATGAAATCATCCACTTTTCCTCCCCCCCCTTTTTTTCCTCACTCTTTCCTGTCTTTGTTCCCTCCTGCACCAGCAGTGGGTGTCTCTGTTCTAGATGTGGATGTGTTCCTCTCCTCACACGCTGAGATGAGTGCTTTCAGAGGCGGACGAGGCAGAAAAGTCCCAATTTTACTACCTGGCTAAATTGCCCTGTGATGGAAAAATATTGTTAAAGGAATGATACTTGAATAATTGAAGCCCCAGGGCTTTAAAATTGCAAGGACTCGCTGTGATTTCCAGTGCCAAGTTGGAGGCTACCTCAACGAAATATTCATATCATAATTTAAGAATGGGTTTATCAAGGAGCCACTCAGGTGCTGCCATCCTCTCGCTCCATCTCTTTCTCCATCACTTTCTGTGTAAGGTCTCTGTTTTCCTGTCTTCCTCCTGTTGTAAAATCATCTCTTAGTTTCTCTGCTTCTTCCCTTTGAAAAGAATTCAAACTCATCTACTTAGTGATATTCTCTATATGATGTCTGCATACGTAATATCCAAAAATTAAACACAATGATTTTTTTGAACATATATAACACACTGCCTTCCCAGAATAGTTATCTATATTTTTTCTATCTGCAATGACACAATATTACTTTAAAAAAAAGACACTCATAAAATAAAAATGATTTGGGAAAATAAACCAGCAGATATACAAAAAAGAATATAGCTTGCCATCTTTTTCCTAAGCGAACAAAATCTGGGGTTATTGTGGCTGTTGGCTGGCTGTACTCAGGGAGCCACTTAGTACAGTTTCTGCTGATTGAAAAACCATTTTTACATCTGAAATCTGTCCAAAGTTTGCAGAATCAGATCTAGACATTGGGGCATGTTGTCCTTAAATGTATGGAAATGATCTATGTCAGACATGTGCTCACATATGGAAATCCTCAGCTGGATTTAGACGAAGGAATGCCAAGTGTGATGGAGGCATGACCTGTGTTTTGGGTTTTACAGCACATTACATAGACTTAGTTCTAGAGAAGTGGTGGGTTAAAGTCCAGGCCACATGATTTGTATGTTGTATGTCTGTGCTAAGACATACAGGCTCCAGCTTCATATTGAATGAATAAATGTGAGTAGTGTCCATCTCCTCATCAAACCTTTAACAAGAAAACAAATAATGTCAAACTATTCCTTTAATATGTAGATAAGGTTCAGTTAATTAAATTTTTCTTTCAAAGCTTTTCTAATTTTCGTTCTTCTCTCCGGCCTCATATGGGAGAAAAAACCCTCTTAATTTCAAACAAAAATCATTCCCACATCATCCCACGTGAAACTTCTGAGGGAAGCAGCGTTTCACCTCTCCAACTTTCGATTAGGGATATGTTTGGCGGTGGTTGTGTAAGAGCGTGCGCTGAATGTGTGAGCGTGCTCATGTGTTTCACTGCGTTGGCATTTAGTTGATTGCAAGGATGGTTTCATTTCCCACAGAGAAAACGAATTAAAATATGACACCTCTCTCAGCTGCCTCTCATCTCCTGCTTTTCGCTGTGTTGAGAGACGGCAAAAATGTTAAATATAGTTCTGCAAGTGGAAGGTGAAACCTCTCCACCTCTCTCAACATTTCTAACATAATGAAGGTCGAAACTAGATGATTGTGTAGCTTGAACAGTGGTATAATCATTTCACCAATCAGCTGGTTTTGAGTATGAAAGAGAGTGGGAGGAAAAGGGCAGCAAAACAGCACATTTCGAGATCTGTTTGCTATGTTTGAATGATCACTGCAGTGATTTGTTTCACACCTGAAACAGAAACCCCTTTTTGTTAATAAATTTGTAATATTTCAGGAGCCATTTATTAATTTCTTGTTATATCAGACCAAGAGTACCAACCTGAAACATACTGTTTTCTGTAACATTTGACCAATAAAAGCATCAAAGACTCACTTTTTTTCTGTCAGTTAACTAACAAAGTAATGGACTTATTATGTCAGAGCATTTTGCAAATTCAGACCCCTTTTCGATTTTCATTTTAGAACACAGCACTTTATTTCCTGAATTTATTTAAACACAAAATCCACAATTGAACAAAATTGAACCGCTGACTACATTATCAGGTCTCTACAACAGAAATTTAGGCTCTGGGAGTGGATGTTAATTTCTCTTGTGTTTCTATGTGTTTAAATTTTTATCCGATACTTTCAAATGCAGGTGTTCATCTGATGACTTGAGACCTCAGGTCTCATTTCTATCCAACCCTTGAAAATGTTCCAATTCCGGATGTCATTGGCCAGATTTCAAATTAAATGCTTTGCATATATTTACCAAATTTACAGCCAGTCAGCAAAAGTAAGAGCAAATCTTCCTTGTGCCCGTCCACAACCACTGATATTTAAATTTAAGTGCCTTGTGATAAACAGTGATAATGTAGATTCTCCAGTCAGATGCCTTTAAACAATGAATGCTCAGAGATGATATAATTAAAACAGTGCCATTGAAATCTCAAATGGGGGAAAAACATCATTTCTTTCATGTATTAATTTTAGGAATGTTACAATCGCTCCACACAGATGTGACTTTTCATCTGCTTTTATTAATACGCCAACTTTTCCATCTCCATCAAGCATTAAATTAGATTTGCAGTATTTCAAGTTTTTCAAATTTCAGATGTTTCTCTTCACTTGTTTTTATGTGAAAATTTAAAATGTTCATAAAAACCTGCGAATGGAAAAGTACCTAATGTCTTTGCAGAAAACGAGCAGTAAACGAGCAAGAAAATAACTTTTACTGAACCCAGGCTAACCCCTCTTACTCCTCTCTCTCTCTCTCTCTCTCTCTCTCTCTCTCTCTCTCTCTCTCTCTCTTTCTCTCTCTTACATTCACACACACGCACATACACACAACATCCCGCTTGGTCTTACTTACTTATTTCCCTCAGTCAAACTCAATGCAAATCTAAGGGATACGCACTTCTTTTACACAATGAACCGGATCTTTTACTAACTGTTGCTGAAGCTGATTTGACAGACACACAACGTCTAACCCACCTGGGAGTCGTTCAGTCAGTTTATTAAAGGCAGTTTTGTTTTGTGAGAATCAGATGCCTGTTTCCTCCCCTGAGACTGTCTCATCTCCCTTTACCCCTGTCACTTGTCCTAGTCAACAACTGAAGGGATTTACAGCTGATCCTCCAAATCCTTTCAAGGCACAGAGTTGTTTTTGTAATATGAGGGTTGTTATGAGTGTGTGTTTGCTTGGATTTGCGTTTGCGTGTGTTTCCCAGTTGAATCTGACAGCTCTGAGGCCACTGAGAGTCATGTAGGAACTGTGTTGGTTAAAATACTCTGACAGCGTTGGGGTTGAATCAACCCAACCTCTGTCACTTGGTGTCTTTTCCTCTCCAGTGTGTTGGAAACTCTCTAAACCGAAGCTTTACCTCAACACTCCCTTTCTTGCATAATTCGGTTTCATGTTAGTCAGAATCACTTAATTTTAATTCTAAAATAGTTCATTGCTTTGTCTGTGTTCAGAAACATCAGATAATGCTAACATTTCTGCATAAATATGCCAGAGTAACTGCAGCAGTGAAGTATAAGTCTTGTCATGGCAAAAGCTAAGGAGAGTGATAAGCTGGAGGGGAATGATATACAGTGTAATAAAAAAAGGACGATATGGCTGAAAGGGTGAATGAGAGGGAAAAAGAGGACGAAAGAGACATAAGATAGTGAGCTAGAAAAGGAGGGAGATGGAGAAATGGGGAGCAAGAGAGACTTCACATTGCTTTTAACGACATTATCGTGGCCCGTGGTGTATATAATTTATTACGATGACGCAATGGAAGATACTGCAATGAGTGAGCTGTCCAGAAGACAGGCTCACATGCTCATTTTAACACTCTTGCGCACACACACATTTCTTTCTGTAATTGTGTCCAAGATTTACGAGCATTCAATGTTTAAGTTAAAAATTATGATCCTGGCTGCACTTTTATCACAATTATGAAGGGGCACATGCACCCTACTCGCATTTTTCTTTCCATTTACAACGTTGAAAGGCAAAAGGGACACAGAGGAAAGAAATCTCTGGCTGGATTTGACTTTAGGCAAAGTAGGGAACATTTGGCTCCACAGTCAGGCAGCAGACCAAACTATTTCACACTAAACTACAATTTGTTTTAACCTTTAGGCTGACATTTGACTGTTATGACTATACAGCTACAACTGCCAGGACGTTTAAACCATTTCATTAAGCAATAAGACTAAAATTCACTGCAAATTACAGCCTTGGGAGGCTCATAGCTTTTAGAAAATTACATTAATACACCAGTAATGAGAAGTAAGCTTGACATTTTTTTTCCAACAATTAAATTGGGATAATTGAATGTTGTTCCTCTGCTGAGAAATATGCGAATGTTTGAGTTAATCAACTTGAACAGTAGATAAACAGAATCGCCTGGTGTTGTAATTACTATAATGGCAGTGCTTAAAATGAGCAACTCAACCATATAAATGAGTCTAAATTAATGTCAAAATCATGCATTTAATGTACAGTCATAAAAGGTCATTCTCTAAGTCTGGTAAGATTTAGATTGTGTGTTTGGTATGTTAATAGGACTGCCAGTCCAAAGTAATCAAGGCATCCAAATACATTTTCTGTCTCTGTTGCAAGTGGCTTATTTATTGCTTTCTGTCAAACAGACCTGTTTATGAGGTCTACTTGAGGCTAGGCGGTACATTTGCTGTGTGCAATGAAGATGGTCATGTCTGTGGACTTTCGATTTCTTTTCATTTACGCCGTTTCTGACCCCGTGTGACTCTGCAAATCAGAGCTGTTTGTTTTAGATTATGTTTTTGCGATTCAGAGCAAAGGCTGAAGAAATGTAGAAATCCCTACACTTAGCTGTGATTTAGAAGGGAGTGTTTGTGCATGTATCTCTATTTTATCCTTATTTAACCCTGTCTGTCATATCTTTTACATAAACTAGTGAGAGCAAATTCAGAAATGTTTAAAAAGTTTGTAAAAGATATTCAAAAGAGAACAAAGATCTCACTCTGCAAATTGTTCCAGCTATGGGGTTCTGATTTTTCAGACCAGATCTTGGAGTCTCTGAGAAGCATCAACTGAAGGAGTCCCATCCATGCCTCAAAAGACAAAATAAGGATCTCAAAACCCATTCTAAAACGCATAAAGAGCCCGTTTAAGTAAACTAAAATTGTAGTTTTATATCTCTTTTCAGTGCCGCATCATTTTCCAGGAGATAACATGATGATAACGATCTGTGCAGCTTTGAGAGCTGCTTTTCAGTCAGGCTCAGTGACAGGAAATGCACGTACGAATCAGATTTAGTATGCTGAATCTGTACTGCACATATGCATACAACATACTGGCCATATGGCAAGTGCACACTGTCAGTGCTGCTGCGTTCAGTATGCTAATCCATCTTCATCCAAAGTGCTGCCCAAATACTCCTCTTAGAGTTCACTCATAATTGCAGATGCTACTTTTAAGGTTCCTGTGCGGAATCTAATCATGCACTCTCTCTACTTATATTTATGAATCATTTTTTGAGAATAGATTTTATGATTAACAGTGGGTGGTATTTATATGATAGTGCAGAAACAGCTACTTGATTAATCTGACATTTTTGATAATCTTTTTTGTTGTTTAAAGTGATTTATTGTGGAAAAATCCCACAGCCACAAGCAGCCAAAAGCTGATTCCATCTTCACAAATATAAGGATTTTTTTCCCCCTGTTTC
The DNA here is from genome assembly GCA_029814765.1 of Acanthurus leucopareius. Lineage (NCBI taxonomy): Eukaryota > Metazoa > Chordata > Actinopteri > Acanthuriformes > Acanthuridae > Acanthurus > Acanthurus leucopareius. The sequence goes on from JAQMCX010000015.1 coordinate 6,610,258, forward strand.
ACATTAGTGAATACTTCTCATTTTCTGTACTGTGAATCAAACTAAACGAGCACTTTGAAGTACAAGACTTCAGGCTTTGGTAATTTGTAACTGTCACTTGGTTAACCGAAAAAGCAGACGAATCCTTAATGACAATAATCATTAGCTGCAGCCCTGTATTTTTTTCATTTTCTCTTGACAGGGTGCCTTTTTTCTTTTCCTGCAGGCATTCCAGTAAGAGGAGGTTTTGAGAGTAACGCTCCACAGGCCTGTCATGCTTTCCTTCCGTCTCACACTCTTCCATCTCTGCATCTCCAGCTGTCTTCTAATGTAAGTGTCCATCTTTTCCGTTTGAGCTCAGATGCTGCTGCCTCATCAAGGGGTGAAATCATTTTTCCTCTGAGCTCATAACAGCTGAACACATGTTGCTGGCCACATGAATGACGGCAATTAAAGAAAATGGTCAATAATTTGGGAAATAATTGTTTTATCATGATCACTGGTTGTCTTTTTGAGAGTTAGATGACAATTGATGTCATGCTTATTTCTATGTGTTAAGAATGGTGTTGTGGATGCGAGGTGATTAGCTTAACTTAGCATAATGACAGAAAGTGGAGGGAATCAGTGAACCTGTCTTTGTTCTATAATACACCTACCAGTATGTACCATATGAGGTTCAGCAAGAAATGGACAAACAACAACAGTTAAATTGAACATTTTTAACAGATTAAACAAACATGATAATCTAACTCAACAATTTTTGAATTTCAGAGGCAAATTTTTAAACTAGGCATTCTCAAACTCCATTATTATGCTAAATTTAGCGAATGTTGGCTGAATGGGAATAGCTGTAACACAAACAATAACTAAAGCCTTTAGTTACTGATTGTGGTAGTGCCACTGTTTAGTTTTTTTCATATGTGAGTACCAACTATGGATGCTTTGCAGTTATAAACTAGCATTTTGTACAAATTAAGATGTATCATAGATCTCAGAATCACTTGTATTTGTAACTCAGACCCTGATGTCGCCGGCCTTTCTGACTGTACCTCTGAAACAGTCCGAACAACATGAAATGAATGAAGCCTTAGAACACAAATAGAGAGCAGTATTAGTCTGACGGGAGGTGTTCATCTGTCCTGTAGAGTTTAAAAGACTTGTAGAATCCATGTAAACAAGCACCATTCCTGTTCTGTATGTTCATGGTGGTTTTTTCCTTTAATTTTTCATTTGTCTGTGAGAACTGAAAGTACCCCAGCTGTGTTATAACAGCTGCATGATAAGTTACAACATATTTCATCAGTTGAGGTTACATCATGATGTTACATGAATTCACTAATTCAGCCTACATTGGTTGTCTTTGCAGGCATTATAGAAACCTTTGTTGGACATAAGTAAGATGGATATTTTTGCATTAAATTTCAGGCTTATCCTTCCTCTTCTCTCTTCTTTCTGTCTTCATTCTTCCATCCCTGTCTCTCACTTTCATGTCCATCTGTCTCCCTCTACAGGGTTTGATGGAGAGCTGGTCGAATGTCAGCGGGAACTATTGTTATATCCGGAGGAATTCTCGCCGGAGTGATACTGCTGTGCATTGTAGCAGTGCTCTGTTACTGTAGACTCCAGGTACCACTCTGTTTCTCTCACTGTATGACTGTATGTGCTGAAGTCATTCGTAAACAGGCTTTTCAAACCTGCAGTGGGGGACTTACTGTCTGTCACTGTTGAACTCTTACCAAAGTTCACACACACCACTGACTCTCCCTGTAATTTGTAGTGCACTAGAGTTTTTCAATCTGGAGTCTGTGGAGTCTGGCAAGAATGTGTTCAAAATCAACGCAAACAACCCTACATCCAAGAATCAGTGTTGCCTCTAGTCACCTTGCAACACTGTTATCACTGTAAATAAACAGCAATATATTTTCTGTTTGACTACCAAGGTGAAAACTCTTTTAACCTTGTGGTTGTTGTGCCTCAGGTTAAGATGAAAAGATCTGAATGAATCCCCTTTTGTGTTTTTTTTTTTTTTTTTAAATTGTCTAAGCCAACAATGTCGTAAGCATGTTGGAAGTGTTTGTGTAATTTCTCACACTGCCAGAGGGGGGAGACAAAAATCCTGCACGGCAAATGTAAAATAAAAACAAACTAGCTCAAAACTTTACCAAGATCTTTCAATAAAATCTTAGTGATCTTCAACTAATATGAGAAATTTGTTGTTTTGAATCAGTGTAGTTCTCTTTTGGTTAAAGTAATTTAGCTTTGTATAAGTTTTTCCGTACTAAATATAAATATGTAAATAAATTAAAGTTGGTAAAAGAAGTAAAAAACTAAATGTTTTCCCTCAACCTTCTCTTTTTTGACAAATACAGAACTTTTTATTTTACATTACAGATGGACAAAATAGAGTAAGTAAAGTAAATTAAGCGGAAGCCAGACAGTTAGCTTATCAGTAAGACAAGAGCTAGCTTGTCTCTCTCCTAAGCTCAAAAACTGTCTACCAGCACCTCTAAACATGTTTCCTCATGTTTTTTAAATATTGCACTAATACATATTTAAAAACATCTTTTTCTTTGAAAAGAGCTGAGCTGCAGAGCTTCCTCTGCTTGCAGTTCATGTTTTTAGCCAGGCTAATTGCTTCCTCTCCCCAACTCTGTATATTACAGATGTGAGAGTTGTGACAGTCCTCTAATAGAACTCTCAGCAAGGAAGTAAATAAGACTAATTCACAAAAGCTCAGATTATTCTTTGCAAATGAAAATAAAAGTATGAAGCTTCCTCTTTCTCCTCTCTCCCTCCTCCTCAGTATTACTGCTGTAAGAAGAATGATTCTGAGGTGGACATGGGCTCTGTGGCGGGAGCGGACCCTCTCTCTCACTTTCCCTGCAACGCCTGCAATGCCCTCGCCATGGACGGCACCGCTATCAGCCCTGTTTCTCTGGATCAGCTGGACACGGGTTCTCACCACAACCACTGCCCCACCTGTTCCCCGTACTCCCTCCGTTCTGGACTCACAGACAATATGCGTAACGGAGGGGAACGGCTGGGCTTCCACACCTACTACGAGAACCCGTCTGTGTCTCTTCCACTGTCTGCCAACCCGCAGGGCTCCTCCCCTCTGAATTACTACAGTCCCTCGGACGTGTTTCCTCCCCCACCTCGCCCCTACAGCACCCAGGTCTGACCTCTGCTGCACCATAAAGACACACTTACACCGTTCTGACACACACACACACCTGAAATTTACACATCAATCTTATGCACATTTGTTTTTGAAAAAATTTTAACTATTTATTATGGTACAGCACAGTTACACACACGCCCACACATTACTGCACATGCTCACTTCTGCCACAAATTCTAGACTCATTCATTCATGGGAGTGACCCATAAACTGAGCCCACTGACAGAGCCTCTGTGTGGGCAGCAAATCCTTGGACTGAGCCCATGAGGAGCTGCAGACTTCAGCATGAAACGGTGTTTAATCAGCAGGGAAATGTTAAAGGACTCTTCCAATTGGGCCACATCACATGCGGCGCCAAAATGTGTCTTTGGGAACTGAATCTCAGGCATGATTAGATCTAAATTTACCTGGATTATTGAAGTCATTCATGCCACATTTAAATACGATCAGGGAAAAGTGACCATGAACACAGAAGAATCTCCAGACAGCCAAGGCAGTTTTCTTGTGCAGGTGCTAGGGATGCAAATTTAAGGCAATTCCCAGAAGCCATGTTTATGATGATTCATCCATGAATCATTACAAGTTTTGAAATAATGAAACTAATTTTATTTTCTTTTTTTTTTTAATGAATCAATGTGCACAACCGGCATAAATTAGAATAAATAATAAGAAAACTGTTCAAGTCTTCAATTAAATAAAACTGAAAAACTAACTGAATGATTAATGATGGCAAGTTTTCTGGGTGTGAGTTCGTAATAAGAGTTTATAGAAAGGACTGTCTTTGAAAGAAAAAAAGCTTAAAGTCAAATTGATATTTATTATTAATTATTATTTTTACTTTGGTAGCTTTTTTCTACATATCCAGTATGTTTGAGGATTACTTCTCTTTTTTATATTTTTGTCTTTCAGCTGATCTGCAAGCATTGATTTAAAAACAGTTAATTGGAATCAATTAAGTGCTCTAGGTTTCCTATGTAAGCATTAAATAAAAATAGATCTTTTAGTAATGATAGTGGATAAACATCTCTAAAGTAGTTTTTTAGTATGAGCTGCATAAATCAAACACAGTTTTTGTTCCAACTCCACCTGCTGCTACTTACAAAAGGCATCAACAAAACTTAAGAGTTAAAGGACTTCAGTAAGATTGATAGATGTTCAAGACAGTAAAAAGTAAAGTAAAAGTAAAGTTCAGCCTGTTCTTTGTCTAAAGACTGAGGCCCACAAACGTTTGTATCATATAAAAATAAAGAATAAGTAACCCTTTGGTTTCCATTATTGATTATATATTAATGATTCTAATGTGACAAACTTACATAGCCATAATAAATAGTTTTTATTTCCTGTGTAAAACACCTCTGTTGAGATTTTAAAATCCACACTGGAGGGACATTTCTGTTTTTATTTATTTATTTTAAACATTATATATTATTGATTTCTTTTAGCACCGACCATAGTTTTATGTATAACATAAAATAAAATGAGAGCATCTGGAGAATTATAGTGAAACTAGGGGTTAGCTGCTGTGTGCTGTAGCTTGGTCTTTACAGCCTGAATACATCTGGTTTTAATGATACTGAGTGTGAAAAGGAGCAGCTCCTCTGTAGTTTCTGTATTACCCCCCTCCCCCCTTCCAGCTAGTGTTAACTCAAGGTTAGCCTGGAAAAAAACCCTCCCCCCTCCCCCATCCCCTTCAGTTTACTGGACATGAGGGCTAACTGTTTTACTATTATTGGGTGTTGTTGTTGTTGTGTGCAGACCACAGAAACAAATAATGAAACTATTTTTTTTTTTCTTGAAATGAAAGAAACGAAGAGCAAAGGAGTGTTCATATGTTTTTAAGCTGTTTTGTGCAGCAATCATTTCAAGGAGTTTAGTTTTAGCCAGAGATATGTTACTTTATTTTAGTTTGCTTGTGTTTTTTCTTCTAGTAAATTGTAATGAAACCAGACTACTTTAAAGGCGGTTGTTTCTTCTGTGTCTTCCATATAAGTTCATATATTTAGTATGTCAATGTTTACATATTAAAATGGATGAAAAGAAAGAAATCATACTCAGATTTTAGAGAAGGTGGCGGATATTCTTATGATCATGTATCTTACTGAGTTGCTCTTGAAGCTTAATTTTTGTATTCTATAAGCCATTATTATCTGCTATACAGTACAGTGACCAGATGCAGTGTTATTCCACAGCATTTGCCTGAATCTATATATTTTTAACGACTATTGAAGTTTTTGTGAGGGATGGTTGGGGTTTCGTTTATGTTTGTCCTACTAAGTCTGTGCCAAATGTGAGGTTTTCATACTCTTCAATTATCCTTCCATCTTGATTATTCTCAGTATTTTCAGAGAGTTGGGTCACAACAGAGGATTAAAATATGAAGAACATGGAAATACACAGTTGGAATGAAAAATTTACTCAGAAATTGTCCTTATATTTACCTAAAATTTGAAATATAGTAAAAAAAAAAAAAAGGTTACTATAATATTTAGTATTACTATTGAAGATTATTTATTAAAATACTTGCAAAAAACATTTATTCAGTGTATTTTCGAACCACGTTGTTTTCACTAAACTGTGAGCCTCATTATCACATCTCTTAGCTCTCCTCACCTCACAAGCCCTTGTTGTTCTGAAGTTTGTGCTCAATTATTAATGTAAATTAATTAACTCGTTTTGTTTATTTGTGTCCACTCAGCAGTGGTTTTCACTTTCACATAGTCAGTATTCTCACTCGACAAACGTTTCCACGTAGTTTGTTTAAAGGGGTTTCATTTTTGTGCTCAGCACAATCGCTGTATGAAAATAGCCCCGTTTTTTTTTAGTTCCCTTTTCTTGTTCTGACCTGTGTTCTCAGTTTTTTTCTGTATGAGACTAAATATAGGTATTCCCTGATACAGCAAGAAAAATCCACCAAGATTCACCAAATGTTCCTTTTTTTCACTGACGAGGAATAAATGTTTATATCTGCCTGGACTTTCTTTGGTCTGTCTTTACTCACAGTGACTCAGACAGCAGATGCACAGGATGTTGAAATTGCAGTTTCTGGTAAGGAAAAAAAAGCACGCAAAACAAGCGGGAAATAACCACAGAGGGACACTTGAGTAAAAAATTGAGTATAACCAAAGACGGAAGTGAAGAAATAGCTTCTCATCGAAGTTAAAGGAAAAGAAACTGAATGAAGGAAATGAATGGAGCTTATCTGTCATCAGGAAAATTTTATTATCATGTTAATTCCAGGATAAAGGAAGAAATTAAAAGAAACTGCACCTCTGACCAAAAGTAAGACTGAAAGGATGAGGGAAAATAGGGCGGGTGTGTTGGATCCTCTTTGTTCTTCTTCATTCATACTCTGGTATTCTACTACTTTACCTGCTGGACCCGTTTGCTCTCCCGTCAGGCAGCTCAGCTTATGACAATAATAGAATGACAGGTCTGTGTCACACTAACACCTCGGGGTGAAATATCACAAATACCACATGATTTACCAGTCGGCAGTCTGGCATGTTCACACGGCATCTGTGCCAGCGAGGGTTAAAGTGTGAACACGAGGAACAGAGGAAAAGTGCATGAAAATCCAAGTGCATTAATGTGAGAGTTTGTTATCGCAGCATACGTCAGAATCAAGCGTTTGACCTGAGAGGTGGAGATCATGAACAGGTGTTGTTTGTGTTGGTGTGGGAGAAACAGAGGAAAGGTGGGGTGATAAGCAAGGTGAGCGCTGTAATGGGTGTGTCCAAGGCTGTTGTTCTTTTACACACACTCTCAGGTCTCATATAAACCCTGCTGAACCTGTTACTGCCCATTTACCTGTAACACACAACTCCTCACCTGACACTTGTGTGTAAGTGGCTCAGACTGCTACTTATTAGATGTTAAAGTAAAGCTACATTTTACCTGTTGCAGTATCTCGCACTCATTTTCACCTTTGGACCATTATCAGTTTCTTGTGGTCGGACGACTTGGACTTTGCCCTGATATTTCCTGTTTGTACTCACTTGTTGGACTGATTTCTTGCCTACATCACTGCAAGTAAAAACAAGAAGACTACATCTGTCTGAGCTCACTTTCCATCTCTGATACGCTCAAGAGATACCGACAGGTTGTCCCGACACTCTTACTGGATTTCCCTGATTTGAAATTGGAAGATTCAACCTGTGGAGTAGGTGATTCTTTGCATCTGTGTGAGTGTTAGCAGCTCCTGGAGCTGCGGATCTGGGCAGGATGATGGAGGAGGTGTCCGTCATGATGGCCTACGATGCCCAGTATATGGAAAAGATGAGCGAGGAGGAGATCTTTGCCTGTCTGGCGGATGACACCGGACCTCAAATCACAGTAAGGTTCACTGTTATTAGCATTAAAACCACATCGACAGCCAAATCACAATGAAAACAAGTAGTTCTAAAACCAAAGAGTCATGATCATAGTATTGGTATATGTGATAAAGTTTGATGCGTTTTCACAGAAAGCAACTGTGAATTTGCTTTAAAAGATTTAATATGACCATTTTTTTAACTGCAGACACAAATTATTATTTTTAATAGTAACACATAAAGCATTGCAAATGTCACTAAAGTTGGAGCGATCCATGAAAACAAAAATCAAAAATCTTAATAAACCTGACAACAGACTGGATGCAATAACAACAAACACATTCCTCTGCATGACAAATATGAGATTCAATATAGAAGGAAATGAATTCTGATCGCTCATTTTAGATATTTGAGATATGCATATTGTCATTTCAGGCTTAAAAAAAGAATCTTCCCCTTCACTATTATTTTCTTGTGCATCCTAATTTATCTTCCCTCCACGTTCTCAGGCCTGTCTTATCTCATCCTAATCAATATCTTGATCTTGTTTTGGGGCATGTTCTTGATTTGTTGCACCCAAACAGCATCCAGCACCAGATCTTTTGAAGGATCATTTGTATCTCCAGCTCAGTCAAATATAACATAACTATATTTTATTATCCTTGACTCCCTCGCCTCAGGTCCCAACGAAGAAAGCTAAACTGAAGGAAAGCAGGCTTCAAATAATGGATGATGAAGACACCTTGGACAAATACCTGGTCAGAAAGCTTTTACTTCCACCATCCGTCTTTGAACTGCATTTTTGAGACAACAAACCACATTTCTTAAAGCTGCATTTTCTTTCTTTCTCTCTCTCTCTCTCTCTCTCTTTAAAAAAATTGCCTGATTTTTGCCTAGTTGGTATTCTGCGGTGTGCTACAGACCCCTGATAGATTTCTCTGTGTTTTGCAGAGGGAGAACCAACAGCTCCAGCAGGCCAGCCTCCGTCTGGAGCAGGAGAACGACGACCTTGCCCACAGACTGATCGCCAGCAAGGTCGCCCTGAGGAACGCTCTCGACAAGGTGCAATTAGCTGCTGCCCTTCACAGAAGGGGTGAAAGGGTTTAACTTAAAAATGCAAACTCACCTGCTGAAGGTCTAAAATCTGTAGGAGCCTCTGGGGAGACGACCAGACGGTAACCTCAATGAAAATTTTAACATTTGCAGCAGTAGAATAGAGTAGAATAGAGCAGGGGTTCCCAAACTTTTTCCAAACTTTTTCACAGGGCCAAAACTGGCACTTAATGTTGTGCCACAGGCCAAAAGCAAACACCTGTTGTATTTTTAAGATGCAAAATTGTTACCAGAATCCCAAGTTCTCTTCATCGACTGACCTCTTATGCAAAGTATCCCTCTGCTCAGCTCAGATTATTAAAGATAATTCATAATCAGGCATTTTACACAGTAAAAGAAGGTAACCTCGGGCAGGTTTGATCAAAGTTAATGATGGGTCACGTTAAGTTTGCAGAATGCACAAAGTGTAAAGTAGTTTTTGTTTGAAAAACAACACACAAGCCAGCTAAACACACTGTCATTTTATCCAAAAAAACAAATGAAATAACTCACAACCTGAAAAATGTATATGTAGTGATGATCACCAAATTGAATTGTTTAATGTCATGTGATGAAGGTTCCTAGTTTTGTCCCAAAGCCTGATGAAAAAGGACAAGATGGACTATTTGATTTGTTCTCCAGGGTTTATGCAATACAGTAATTTATGATTTTTTCTGTGCACATGAAAGCATATTAATCTGATTGTATTTTTTTAGTGGTTCTCTTCATTTTCTGGCTTCTTGTTCATGTTTAAATGTCAACACAACAGTCAGGATGTAGTTTACATCATTTTTTGAGTTTTCTAAGGTCATGTGGACTGAGCACAGTTTAATGTGTGACACAAAAGTAAAAGCTAAAATAATTAATAACTAATAATTCATTCATTCATTCATTCATTCATTCAGGCTGAAGACAGAGTGGACGAACTCACCAAAGACCTTTTACACAGCAGACATCGACTACAGGCGACAGAAGATGAGATCAGGGGGAAGGAAGAGGAAGCAGCCATGGTAAGATTTTTCCATGTGTGACCACTTTTTAACATCTCATGGTTATTGTAGGTTTTTATATAATTGCTGACACGCATGAGTAATGGATTATTCCACTTCTTATAGTTGAAGGAAGTGTTTCGCAGAGAGCTGGAGAAGGCTGAGCAGGAGATCAGGAGGTCGTCAGGAATCATAGCTGACTACAAGCAGGTACAGATAATTAGTGGATCTTTCAATGAAGGCTATTTTAAATAAGAAAAGGCAGCGATGCTGAACGATGCTGATGCTCTTTTCTCTGTTCAGATCTGCTCTCAGCTGACAAACCGTCTGGAGAGGCAACAGGCCGCCCACATGGAAGAGTTGGATTCTCTCAAGGTACAATAGCCCTTCTTCCTGTGGAGCTCAGCTGTCATCTTTTCTTCTTTTATCTCTCCTTATCCTGCTGTCATGCCTCTACTTTGAACATCATGTTGTAGGAAATAATTGTGAAGCCTTTTCTGAAAATACGTTCACCCGTTTCAAAAATTGGTAATGCCTCAGTTGCTTAACTTTCTCATTAGGATTCACTTGTAACAGCAGGTGTCAGGGTTTTTTTAATTCCTAGATGTTTTATATCTGGAAGAATAATCTTTGCTCTGCCTGTTACTCTAATTCTCCACTTTTGCAGAGTGCAATAAGGGCCTGCCCGACCTGTCGAGACATCATAGATTCAGAGGAAACATCCACAGCACCTCAGGGCGAAGCAGAGATAGAGGGCCAAGGGATGACTGAACCAGGCCGGAGTGAGGACGATGAAAGTCCCAAAGAGGCAGAGCAGAAGAGGGACGACAAGGAGAAGGAGTCCCTGAAGGGCCAGATCAGGGAGCTGGAACAGGAGCTGGCCCAGACCAAAGTCCAGATGGTGGAGGCCAAGTGCAAAATCCAGGCGAGTTCAGACCCACATTTAGGAATCCGAGCATGCAAATTCCAGATTAAATCCCCTCTTTCAAGAATGTAAATGAAACTTCAAATACACACACATACACATATTCAGCAGAAGGTCTGTACTTGTGGGTACTTTCCTGGGAGTATATTCGTTGCCTGGCCCTTAATGAGAAACTTAATATTTCAACTAACTGCTCAACTCTAATTCAATAAGGAGAAATCCACTTCAGCTGTATATTTTTTATAAGTCAGCAACAAAGAAAGTTTTTGGCTTTGAGAGGAAAGAACATCATTGTGAAGCTTCCTCATTAACTTTAGACCCATGTGAAGACAAGAAATAGGAGAGGAATCCCCAGAGAACTTATGGTGAAAGAACAGCAAGTAAAGACTGATTAGCTTAAAGCATATAGCATTATTACATTTTAGTGCTAAATGTAAATACCAGAAAGAAAAAAAAAAGTGTTGCACCATTTAAATAATGTATTATTCTTGTAGACGTGTTTCATGATACAATTATTTATGTTTGTTTGTTTAAAGTCTCTTATGAGTTTAAAGGTTTCCAGTATTGCATGTCCTCCCATGCTAAACTAAAAAAAAATAATAAACTGTTATGTTTGTTTAATACATTATTTAAAGTATGCCTCGGTCTCTCTACATTAAGAACTACAAGAGTTCATTTAAATACAAAGCATGCTAAATGCATTGAACATGTATTAAAAGATATCTTCTTAACACTATTTTACAGCAGTAAAACTCATAACACTCAAATAAGTATACTTATTGTGTCTACATGCAAATTGCAGCATGTAACCACATTAAGAAAATAGAGTCCATCATTAGTATTAAAAACTTAATACCATATTAGAATTTCTTTCAGAGAAAAGTATATAAAGAGTAAGACTGAAGAAATGAACTTTTTATGGGGTAAAACTTCATTTCTCTTGCTGCATTTCTCACATGTTGTGTTGTCCTTGTATAGGAGCTGGAGCACCAGAGAGGCATCCTGGCCAACGATCTCCAGGAAGCAAAGAACAGCTGGATCAGCAAAGCCTTCACCTCCCTGAGGACCTCCAGCGGTGGGGGGCTTCCCAGTATAAGCATACCCAGAGATGGAGCGCCCACACTGAGCTGGAGCCTCCACAGCAGCTCCCTCTCTGGATGGAGCACCAAGAAGCTGGCGTGGCCTCACAAAGACAATCGAGAAAATGTCTGACATAACGGAGTGATCTGACTGAAATCAGATTTTTATTTACAGTATGTATTCAACATTGTAGCTGCTATTTCTTGTCTTTGCACTAGAGGGCGATCTTCTAGAGCACAGAACAGGCAGAGGAGAGTACCTGAGAGCACAGGTGTTCTCAGACGTGTGCTCTCTTGTCTGTTTACCACTTCACTACGTCACAGACGAAGGTGTTTTTATTTTTTGTAAATTGAAACAATGAGCCATGTGAGCTTTTGTACATAATTCTTTTATTTGTAAACAATTTAAATACAATATTAAATCAAATGTGACACTAACTTTTTTTTATGTGTGTACTTGTTTATTGTGTGACGTAAGGAAACCACTAAGGCATCAACAGAAACATGATGAAAAAAATGCGGTTCTTTCTCGGGGTGGTTTTCCTGTGAAACAGCGCATGTTCCTCTTTCATTTTGAATGCATCACCCTTTAAAGTGTCGATCAGCTGCCACTCAGACACACAATGTCGGAGTCACACAGTGTGCTGCAGCTTGTTATCTCTGAACTTTAGAATCGAGCAGACTGTAAAAGTAAGAAGGAGTAAGAGAGAGAAAAAAAGTAGTTATATTCTTGCATAAGTGAGGGCTGGCTGTGATATTTACAAAGTTTTACAGACACACTAAACTTTGGTGAGGATCTCTCTTGTCTGGCTCTGCAATGGCTGGCAGTGTGTGTGTTGCTGTGACTCTCTCCATGTGTATTCTTGGGGGACAAGCGTTGGACCTGCTGAGGGCTACTGCAACATCAGGGAGTGAGTATCAATCTGTGTGACAATACAAATAAGAATCATAAAACAAATCACAACTACTTTTCCTTCCCCTGCTACATCACAAAGATTGTGTTTTTAAAGGCCTCTTGTGTCCTTTTATCGTTTACATCTTCTTGCATGTCGAAAAGATTTTTTGCATCTTGCCTGAAAAGTTTTTTATGAGTAAATTATTGTTTGGAGAAGTAGTGGAATTTTAAAAATTATTCTGTTAACCTGCCTTGAGTGGTTTTAGAGTAGATTTGAGGCGTTTTAATTCATTTTGTTATTGAAATAATTCCTACTTTTATTTTTTTTTTAAAAAACAAGAAAAAAGGAAATTAAACTGCTAAGAACAATTCATCTCTGCTCATATTGCATATTAAATGGAATTTATTTCCTCAGGTCCACCCTCCATTCCAAAGGTGCATTGCTTCTGCCCCAGCTATCCAAATTTGACTCTGTGTTCCTGGCATGCACCCTCTCACTCCCCACCACTGCACTATATTGCCACCTACAGGTAAATTCAGAGAAAACCACCCCCACTCCTCCTCCTCCTCCTGAGCGAAGACCCCAAACTAGTGACACCTTGTTAGTAAGACACACTCCAGTCGTCAATAAGAAGCTTATATTTTGTCTGTTTTGTGTGTTTTGATGTGTTTCTCAGGGAGAGACATGGAGAGTCGGTCACCAAACAGTGCCATCTCATCCCGCCCGGCTCTTCATCCGCATTTTTGAATTTAGCACCAAATTCCTCTGAACAGGTAACAGTTTTATTTAACTCTACAGCAGATTAATTTTCCTGTACTGTCATGAATTTCCAGGGGTTTTCCAAAAATAGCTCATCTGAGTTCAAACCAATTCAGATTGAGTGAGTCAGATTGACATGAGTTAGTCACGACTGTTTGAAATATTAAAATAAACAGGGACAAATTTGGCCAGATTTTTATTCCGTCATGTTGATCCAAATACTGGAAATTACATTTCCAAATAGTCACAGTTTTGAAAAAAAAAACAAAACTTGTACAAGTTTGTTGTTGTGGACCAAATAAACCACAGGCCGGTTTAAACTTTGTCTTGTGAGTCTGACATGAACAGAGAAGCATCCATCCTCTGCTCTGCATATCTGTATTTATGCTTTCACTGCTGTTTGATATATGTTTAAAATCAGCCATCAGTCTGCAAAAAATAGCAAATTTTTTTAAATTTTCTCAAGGTTTTATCTTTAAATACAGACATTAAATATACTGGAAAAAAATGAATAATATATAAAACATGTAGAAAAAGCCACAAATAATGTATCTTTCTATCTTTTTGTTTCTTAATTTCTTAGCTCTGGCATTGCCACCTACCAAACCTAAAAATCCTCACCGACTACATCATCAACGTCACAGCAGTTTCTCCTGGTGGAAGCAGCTCCCATCTATCAAGTTTCATGCTGGAGGATATAGGTAAGAATTGAAATGATAAATAATCCGATAAAAGGACATAAAGACCTCAATATGTAAAAGTTATAAATGAGAAGTCAGCATTTACAGACAGTTTAGTCTAATATGATGGTGTGGTGCTTTCCCTCACTCTGTCTCTCATGCGGTCTGTCTCTCTGTCTGTCTGTAGTGAAACCATATCCTCCCGCACACGTCCGGGTTTCCCCTCTGAGCAGCAGAAATGTTTTGGTCGAGTGGTCTCCTCCCCTTGCTTGGGCTAATCTGGACATCATCCCCCTAAAATACCAGATTCTGTACCGTTGGGAAAGCAGGGGGACCCCAAAATCTGTCAATGTGAGAATAATCCTCATCTAAACACACAAACCACAAACAACAACCACGATGCTACTCAAAAACTCCTCCTTTTACACATACGACCACACACACACACACACACACGACCACACACACACACACAAATAAATTAATAATAAATGACAAAACTCTTCGTGGAACCACAAAAATGTTTTCGTCGTATCATTAGTGGAGATGCTTCTCTTTTCAGATGAACTAAACTGAACAGGGACAGTTTTTAATTGTATTCAATAACATTTTTTTTTAAATCTATTTTACTTTCATTTCATTAATTTGAATATCTGTCATGTGTCACTGTTTTTTTTGTTTGGTCTAAAAAGCAAAACACATTTACAGTAATGCACCTCATATATCTTTAGAATTGCAAAAATTTGTATTAGGAGTTACTTTTATATGACAAATATTGAATGGAAAGCATTTTGTCTGCTCATATAAATTTTGCACTAAGCTCAAGCGTTGAAGGATTAGTTCAACATTATGAAATTTTTTTATTATTATTTTTGTGTGAATTACTGAGCTGAACTGGTTTGATTTTTTTACTTAATCATTAGACAAAAGTCAGCAGTTTCCACCAGTTTTCAGTCTGAGCTGTAAAAACAAGGACTTGAGAAATCTGTTCTTTAAAAAATTTTGAGCTTTAAGTCAAACCCAAAAACCAAGTTTAACATAAACTAAAAAGCTCTGCCGACCTCTAACTATCTTATTATCTGATTATCTTTTTTAAAGATGATTTTACTTCTGTGCTTTGAATCTTTTGATTCTTAGAGTAAAAAAATTAGGAATAATGTGAATAATGGTTACTAATTTCATATTTTCAAGCACAATGCTTAAATTTTGAAGCACCATAATAACAAACCAGGTTAACAGCTCAGTAGGATTATGTTCTGTGTACACATTTTTTTTTGTTTTTGAAACTAAAGGATTCAAGTTTTTCTAGAGAAGAAATTTGAATTATCCAAATAATGGATTTTATGTTGACACAACCTGATTAATGAATTAAAATTAATTGATCATTTATTTTTCTCTTCCAGCTGGGTCCATTTGAGAGCACTAAGGTTGAGCTGAAGGGGTTGACACCCGGAAGACCCTACCTGTTCCAGGTGTGTGCGAAGGAGCTGCTGGGTCTTGGCAAGAGAAGCGACTGGAGCTCACCAGAAGAAATCACCTTACCGAGAGTGAAACTGTAGAGACTCCCTCTCACTTCCTGTTTTTAAGCTAGCACTCGAGTGACATCTGCATATGTCTCTGTTGTAAAAGTATTATTATGAGCCAAAATTATTTATTCGAAATATTATTTGTTTTATTTATAAAGTAATTAAGGGATTCTATTTGTACAGTGTACAATCACCATTTCCACTGAGTTTTTACTGACCTTTGAGCAATTCTGTTGGTTTTTATTGTTCTTTGGAGCAACTGATAATACAGAAACCAAACTGTTAAACAGTCAAGATGTAATAAAGAGCATTGTTTTTACATCTCTTTTCCCCCCTCTTTTGTATCACTTTTAAGACACATTTTATCATTTTATCATCTTTCATCGTTGTGTGGCAACTCCACATTTGTGTGAAAATGTGAATAAAAACAAGGCATTTACATTGAACCCATCAGTCGACTACATCCACCACAAGTGGGGTGACAAACTCCGAGTGTCTGACACCCAGAGTGAAGGACGGTGCTCTGCGGAGGTGCTCATGAAACTTCTCCGGGCTGTATGTGCCAGGGCCGGGAATAGCAGTGGAATAATTGGGTCTCTTAGTCCGGCTCTGCATGGAGAAGGAAGGCTGGCGCTGGCGGTAAACGTCGGGGGCGATGCTGTTGTATTTTGCCGGCCCGGGGCTCTTGGAAAGGTCTTCAGAGGGAGCCCCGACTTTCCTCCGGGCTGAAAAGCTGTAGCTGGCACTGGAGGATTTATGAGGAACCTGGCAACCCAGCAGATTAGGAAGACGGTAACTGGAGGGAAGAAAACAACACGTGTATTAAAGTTGAGCCCCAGTGATGTTTCATTTCAGCAAATCCTGTTTCTACTAAATGGATTAATTTCTAAAAAAAAAAAAAAGTTTACAAATTAAGTGCCCTGCTGTTTTCACCTGTTCGGTGCCGGCACAGCATCCACAGAGCGATATCTGGTGCGGGTGCCGATGGTGTAGGATGGTGGTCTCTGGTGGGCACCAACAGGTGGGGCCCTCTCTGGGCTGTAGGCCCCCGGCCCTGGAGTCTGGAACAGTTCAACTATAAACATGAACAGAAACTAGTTTGAAATTTTTTAAATCACTTTACAGAAAGTATAATGAAGGGACTGTACGTAGGAGTACCCAATGCAGAAATAGTGAGCAGAAGTAAAAGAGATGCATGAAAAGAAAAAGATAAAGTACCTCAAACTTTTACAACCAATGAAACTACTTTCTGTGGTCCACTGACTAGAAAAGTCGCTCAGCATCTGATTCCCCACATGCAACTGTTCTGATGCTTCAATCTGATGAAGGTTGGGCCAATTTAACCATCATCAGTACTAAATAAATACACAAGCATGGACCAAGAGTTTTTCATTTTCTCACCTTTATTCCCTGTGCGTCTTCCTCTGCCCAATATGGAGTAGGAGGGAGTTTCCATCCGGCCGAACCTGGTGACCTTAGCGTCAATGTGGTACCTTGGTCCTGGGCTGGAGTCCACAGATACCACTGCAGGAAACACCATGAACACATCACATCCAAACACACCTTCAGACCTCATATGATGAAAATAAAAAATTCCAGATTAATAAATTATAAGTTAACAAAACACTAAAGATCCCTGTGAGAATCTCTGGACTCACTGGCACTGCTCATGCGGCTGTGGAAGGAGTAGGCAGGGCTGCTGGGCTTAGTGAAGTCATGGTTGACGTATCCGACTGTAGGGGGCAGCACGTAGTGTCCAGGGCCCGGGCCTGACAATGAGAGGAGGAGGAGGAGGAGGAGGACAGTGATGAAAATTATGCAACAGATTCAGGTCCCAGCAGCAGCAGCAGCAGCAGCAGTAGTTCAGCACACACACCACTCTGTCTCTCTGTCTAATGTTTTCCATATGCAGCATTTTGAATTATTTTCTATGGTTACACATTTTAATGCTCCTCCCTCTGCTTGTTTGAGCATGGAGTTAAAACAAATGAATATCTCAAGCAAGTGTGAAGCAATGGAAGAGCAAAAAAACACACAGGTTAGCTTTAATGTGGTCCATGTGCATGCACATAATCACACACACACTCACACACACACACGCTCACACACACAGGGACATGCAGATCTCTTAAACTGACCTCTTTCTCTTGCAGAGATTATCGGCCGTCTCTTCACCGCCTCCTCCATACTCCGTCAGCCTCTTTCTTCCTTCTTGTCTTTCTGTGCTCTTCCTCTTTGGGTCACTTTAGACACTTCCTCTTTTTGTTTGTATGTGTGTGTGTGTGTGTGAGAGAGAGACTCTCTCCAGGTAATCTGCAGCCTCCTGGGCTGAATTATACATGACCATGAGGTGAAGAAACTCTATCTTGACTGAGGCCTTGGGTACGCCCCAACCTGCTCTCCTCCTCCTCTTCCTGAAAGTCCTCTTAGGACAAAATGTCTCTACAAGCAGGGTCAAAAAGTTGTTTCTGTCAAGGCTAAAGAGAGGACAACCAGTGTCACATCAAAGTTGAATGAACCACATCAGCCCTCATGATGCTTCTGTGCATCTAATTGCAGACCGAACATTTCGATTCAGTGGGAAAGAGCGACATTAATCATGTTAGTAACATGTAATGTAGGTCGTTTGTCATCCTATTCCGAGGCGTTAGGTTACTACGGCCGAACTGCAGCGAGTGTGATGAGTCTCTCAACTACAGTATGTGTGCTGTAACTAATAGCATCTCAGCACACACGCTATTAAAGATGAAAGGACTTGCACTGTTCTGCTGCTGCAAGTGGATACATGACAAGCTCAACATCGCTGTAATGAAATCCAACTGGTGAGTGTTAAGATTTACCAGCTTTCTGTTACTCAGTAAATACACTTTCGAGTAATGACTCTAAAATGACTACTTATCTGCCAAGTAGAAGCTGGTAAAATTTGAGTGAGGTGATGTAACAGCATGCCAAATAACTTTCAAGGGATGAAAAGAAGAAAAATAAGCTTTAAATATTGAAAAATCTCCAGGGAGTTTTTGACTAGTAAATCAGCTTAAAGTTAAAAAATAAAAATTTGGCAGCACTGAGTGTTGCAAAAATACCTTTTGGAAAAATATTTTCTCAAGTATTGTTCTTCACATTTATTGGATTTTGTCTGTTTATAGCAAATTTATGGCCCTTTCTAATCTCAAATAAAGAGCTGCTAATTGAAGGAATTGTTACAAGTGAACCAATAACAGGCTGCTAATGTTGATGAGGAAAATAAAGCCTTTATATCTCTTATTACCTGATACACACACACAGAATATTGATGTAACTACACACTATAATTTACCACGGAAGGCAGAAATACAATATAAAGTGGAAAGTTAATTAGACCAGCTCTGCCAAAACAGCCTAATGGCCTCATTTAAGTCAATTTTCTAATAATACTTTTACTTAATTAGGGTTTTCAATGGCAGGGCTTTTACTGGTAGTGGAGTATTTTTACACTGGAAATGATCTGAATGCTTTTCTGTCCAATTACTTGATGCTTATCATCTCACATTTCTTATTCAAATTACAGAAGTTCATTATATTGTTGAATTGTGAGAAATTAAGGACCTAAGAAACGAGTTTGTAGCCCATGAAAGGTGGAGAAAGCTCCACCATATCCCACAGTATTTCACTCTGACTGCTAGCTGAGCTCCCAGGCAGCCTCTGACTGTCTGAATGTCAACTGTGGCAGAAAATCACTGAGGAGCATTAAAGTTTGACAAATACAAAGATGTTTGCTTTCCAGTGCGAGAAGCTCAGGTGGGAATTTGCTCTCTTTGCGCTCCTGTTCCTGTTAATTCTCTCCCTGAACGCTGAGGTAAGTAAAGCCTTTAAAGCAGAGCCATGACCGAGTCAAACTCCTCACTGGTTAAATATTAAGCACCGGTGACTCTGAGTGGTCACTGACTCAGTAATAAGACTCTGCTATTTCAGCAGCAGGGGAGGACCCCGCTGCACTGACATGCACTGACAGGAAACACTACCAGGGTCTCAAGTTCCCCTCCAACAAACTGGGAGACAATGCAGCGAGCAGTGGGGGGCGTGTTAAAAGACGTAACTCATTGTTGTGTGAGTGGGACGAGCAGCCTGAAGACATTAGGGAAAGTATTCGTCAAAGATGTCAGCTGTTTTTGTTTCTTTTTTCGTTTGGTTGGGGGTTTTTTGTCCTCACTAAGCTTGTTTTTATTCCTGATTTTCTGTTTTTTATTTCCAGGAGTTCGTTTGCAGTCATGGAACAAAGAGGAACCACTTAAATGTATGGAGCAGATAGTGCCACCATGTGGTCATTGTTTTTATGTTCATGCTCCAATAAATTTCAGTCCATTTTATTCTGATTGCTAAACTATTGGGAGTTCAGCCTAAATGACATTAATTGCCATTATTCTATTAATGCATTTCGTATTTCTCATTAGATTTAGATGTGCAAAATTATAAGTGCAGTCAGGTCTAAATTTCACTTAACAGTTTTAAGTTTTGCATAATATTTCCCTGAGTAGGAGTTTAGGTACTTTTAATAAGTGAGAATGAGTTTCTGCACAACTTCACCTACAACCAAGATTTATGAAGATGTGGAATAAATTCTGAGGAGGAAGTGTGATGAAAAAAGCTGAAAATGTCGGGTTTGCTATAAAACTGTTAATTACACTAGGAGTGTTGCCTGAGTATTGACCAGTTTACTTGTCAAAATGTGCACTCTGATGCAGATTTGAAAACTTCTAAACATTTTAAAACTTAGGGATGAGGGACACTTCCTGCTTTGAGTCTGGATGGGCATCCTTGTGGTAAGTTATATCTTCTCTTCTTTATTGTTTCGTGTCATCTCTGATTAAAACATAAATTGAATTCTAATAAATGAATAATCAAAACAACAGGTCTTTAGGATTCTACAGCCTAAATAGAGCTGTAAACCCCAGAGTTTGTTGTGTTTAAAATGCAGCAGAGCAACCAGGGCTAAACAGAGAATAGAGAGCAGAAATGATACAGAACATATCAAGGTCACTATTGATATTTGTTGAAACTTCAATTTTCTAGCATCTTTGACCATAAAAACATATATTTTTTTGCTACATTAGGCTGTACAGTTGATGTTAGTGAACATCATCTCTTCCTCTGCTGCTAAAATTAGAGTCTTAAATTTACAGAATTAATAAAAACTACTGAGCAGATGATCCATTTTTCTTCTCTGAGGAGAAACTGATCACACAATTTATTTCATGTATTTTCCATAAATGGGGGATTGAAATGAAAGGACATGGCTGACGATTTTAATATTCATATAATAATAAGTGCCTGAGTGTGTGTGCGTGTGTGTTCAATGCAATTTGACCAAAATCAGTAGGTCATGATATATAAAAAATAACAGGAGGAGCAGAGGTGTGTTTATCGTCTTTTTGTCACTTTGTAACTGCGGCGTGCACACGACTCAATCCCAAACTCTGTGTTTCTCACAACATTTTATACAACAACAGCATAAGAGATTAATAAACAACTTCAGTCACTGATATTTCTTTACTAACTAAACATAACTTAAGAAATAAAACATAAACTTTATACAGTTTTAAATATGCTGGTACAATTCGTACAAAAATAAAGGCAGTGAAACGTCTCCATACACAAACACCATCATGTCATCAGTCTGTCGCTCAGAAACACATGAACCAGTTTGGCACTTATCCACATACACACCAAAGCATGAATTAGAAATACTGAGTGATAATTTGCTGCTTTTTTTGTCTTTTTTTTACATCAGGACCACAGTAAAAGCTTTGATTTGGAGCATCCATGGATGCAGAACTGCCACTAGATGGTGCTTTGGATCCACAGGAGAAACTCAAAACTAAAAGTCACAGAATACTTTTGGATGCTCGGACAACACTTTTAGTTTGTTTTCGAATCTGTTTTTCATCACCTTTGCACACGTTTAGAGCAGGTACATGTCAAACGTCTTCAGCGATGCTCGAGTTATTCATGCTACAACGTCCTTTTTGAGAAAAGCAGAATAGTCCACGTGGTCTCTTTCTAATGTTGATACCAGGATGTCCATGGTAAGTCCACCATGTCAGTCCCTCCCGGTTGCACCTTTTCAGACACAAAAAAAGTGCTCATGTTGACTGGAAAAGATGAATTAAAAAAAAAAAAAAAAAGAAAATCCCACTGTTTCTTGTTGTATTTCCTCTCATGGCCACAGCTGGTATTTGCACAAATGTCCAGAGCAAAATGTCTTATATTTCCTATATTTAGAATACAATCTCTCTTTCTCATTCACTCACACACACACACACACGAATACACACTCACTCAGTTCTTTCCTTGTCTGTTTTTCTGCTTGAAAAGGCAGCATATGCTAGGATTTATCCCCTTGGAGAACCTAAATTAAAAGAGAGAGTCTGTTACAAATCAGCTTTTCATTAAACAGGTCGTTTTATACTTGCAAATCTGCTTGTTCATGTCTGAATGCATGTCTGCCATCAGATTTGTGAGTATGTGAGTCCCTGCATTAGTGATGCTTACCTACCTGGTTGCGAGCTTTGTGGGATTTCTGCATCAGCACCCTCCACTGGTCGTACAGCTTCATGGACATGCTGCTGCAACCGTAGGCGTGTTTCCGCACCCAGCCGAAGAACTGCTTCAGCTCCCTGCGCAGGGTGGAGTTGGAGTCCCCGCTGGACTTTGAGTCGCAGGAGCCGGACATCAGGCGCTCTGCATGATGGGAAGAGAAGGAGGAGGAGACAAAGAGTCAAACAGGTTTTGGTCTTTGGTGATAAAACATCTCACAGAGCAGCAGTGGTGGTGGAAGTCCTCAAAAACTATGTCTGAGTGAAGTTAACAGTCCTGCATTTATAAGAAAAGTTTTTGCTCTATAATAAAATGTCCACTTACTGATATATTACCCTTCTGTGTTTGGCATTAATATATTCACACTGTTACAGCAAAGGAGCAATTAACAGTTAAGTTGTTCAGGTGGAATTAGCTTGAACAGCTCAGCTTAAGTCCAGTGGTTCCCAATCTAAGGATTAGTATCCTCTAAAGGGTCACAACATAAACTTAAGGGGTCGCAAGATGATTAATGGGGAAAGAAAGAAAATAAAATTAATAACAAATTTTACTCAAATATTGAATAATGTGACCTCTTTGGGCCTTAAATCTGAGAAATTTACTGCTTAATTCTCTGTTGTGGAATACGGAAACATAAAATTGAAATATTAAAAAGTATAAAAAGTACAAGTGACTCATAAAGTATATTTTTTGCAGTATTTAAAGAAGCTATTACTGATATTTTTTAATGAAAATCTGAAAGGGGTGTCTCATAGTAATTAACTTAGCTCTCAACCATTGTACATAGTTTTGTAGTTTTAGCACATTGTGTAGCTGGGAAGCTGCAACTACACTGTTTTGGTTCACTCTCACCGGGTGTTTTGCCACCACATTAGCTCTGGTGCTTGAGCCGGTTCCAGGATTATTGGATCCTTGGTGCTGTTAAGTGAACGAGCTTTTGTTCTCATCAGTTTGAGCAGAACTCTCGTGATCAAGAACATATCAGCTACACGTCTTGAGGAAAACCTGCGATTTCTTGGTTCCAGTTGGGAAACAAATTTTTAGGTCACGCACTATTTATGTTTTGGTCAAAATGCTTGAAAATGAGGTAAGCAAACTGAAACAGAAACAGTTAAAACCTACTGTGGGAGAGCTGATCGGCAGCAAACACCAGATGGACAAAGTTAGTGATTTGCTGCTGAACATGGTAAAACAATTAGCAGCTAAAGAGCCACATATTTGCTTCAGGAGTTAGAGACCAAAAACAGAATTAAACGAGAACAAATATTGGACTAGTGGCCAGAAACAAGACTACAAATGATTGAAAAGGTTGCAGACTAGTTGCTAAATTCACAAACAAACAAATATTTACTTACATTCAACTTAAACTCTGACAGTTTGTCCATCGTGTGTTTAAATTTACAATCTGCTGCCCCCGAGTGGCCAAATAATTATAAATTGCAGGCTTTAAAGCGCAAAGTAACCACAAAGCAAAGAAGAAGAAGTGAGAATTTGCTCTTGTGAACTGTAAAATATGTGCTGGTGTTAAACACACTGAACCACGAGAAGTTCAAGCTGATCGGCCTGGTACTTTTGCCAAAATTCCTGGCTTTCATGTGAAATTCTGGAAAATCTTTAAAGCAATGCAATGTTTTCTTTTCATTTTCATCTCCATCGTTCCTATCAGTTATGATAACATTTGACTCCATTTCATTTATAAATCTGGAGAGACAACAACCGCAGGTATCCACAGCTTTACAGCATCCAGCGGCATTTAAGTTTGGTCATCCACGCTTTATTTCTCTTTTCTGACAGTTCCTTTTGAAGCCTTTTGTGTTGCAACAAAAACATCACATGCTTTAAGTCTGGTTTGATTTTATAATGTATCGGTTGACTGCAACATTTTCATTGGATCAGATTAGATCAGATTTCACTGATGTATCAGCCATTTATAAAACTGCCAATGCATTACAAAACAGGCTGGAGAAAATTGAAAATAGGGGTAAAATAGCAGCATCACTTTCTTTTATAAGGCTGCCAGTTTCCAGCAGTGGGAGAGAACAGAGAGCTGAGCATTACACAATGGCATGTAACAAGTTTTAATGGTACAATTTCCCTCTTAAAATGGGCCGAAAGGCTGTGAAAAACTGAGATCAAGGAGAAAAAAATGCCATCTGAGTCAATTTAGTCCCTTTGTACGCGTGTGTGTGAGTGTTTGTGAGTGTGTGCTCACCACTGTGGGGTGTGGATGCAGCAGTGGGATGGCTCCATTCACTCCAGATCCCGGCTTTGCGAGAGCCGTAGATGCCCACAGGGTTACAGCGAACCTGGAAAAAGATGCAACATTATATAAACACATGGATTAAATCTCAAAAAAAAAAAAATCTTCCTAAGCACCACAGAGAACCACGCCAAAACCATACCTGGACAAAGTACACAGTCCCAGGTCTCAGTCCAGCCAGCCTGCAAGATGTCTGATTCCCAACGTCATCCATCACCTACGAGAAAACAAACACAAGAGGCTCTGAGCGCTGGAGGTCCGACCAATGGGCATAAACTAAAACACAGGGCAAGACGTAGAAAACACAACCGCAAACCATGTACAGACCTAAAACATGCATGCACACCACATTGTTTAGCGGCTCCTGATCAGCGTGTTTATGAAAATATTTTCATGTAATGGTGCCTGCTGGGTAAAGTCTGCTCTCCATTACTTATGAGAGAGCTGCATATGCTGAGAAACACACAGAAGCACGAGCAGGTACTCGTACAAATACACAGACAGATGGTAAAAATAAAGACAGGGCAAACAGACAGAGAGGAACGCCTACACACCGCAGTTAATAATGTTGTCTAATAGTCCTGCACTTCTCTCTGGCGCTCGGTGTGTAAACACTTGTTAACAACTACAACAGAAGATGGAACATGGAAATTACAGGCATCAGAGTGCTAATGATGTGACGTGTGGAAGTCAAATCACTGAGCGTCTTTACGGCCATATTGAAGACATTAACAGCTGAGATGTGTCCCTCCATTCCTCGGCATGACCTCATGATTAAGGCCGATTCAGAGAGAAACAGCGTTTTTTGTTTTCGCCAGCGAACCCTTAAAGCCAGTTGGATTTAAGTCTCCTCTCTCCTCCTTTCGAAGCGGTCTCATCCCTCCGCCGCCTCTCTCCACTCCTCTTTCTTTCTTTTTCCACTTTGCGAGCAAAGACTTGCTTATATCACAGCTGTGTAATTCCCCCTTAATTACTGGAGAATCTTCACCCATACCCAGAGGACTCGGATGAATTCTGGGAAGCACCATCTGCACGGCTGAAGGTTTTACACTGTATTTTTCATTCATTAAAAGTTTGAACTTAGGGTATACACAGTGGCTCTGGCCTGTGTTTTTCTCCTGATCAAAACCTGACTTCTCCTCCTGGCAGAAGAGGCCTCAATCAGATGAGATTAGAAGTGATTACAGCATTAGGATGAGAAACAGCTGGGACAGTGAGGAAGAGACAATGAGAACAGATTTATTTCCTTACAACTGCGTGTCCTCGTCCTTTACCTTCCAGTCCTGGCTGTCCTCCAGTCTGTAGCGGATCTGGTATTTGGCCTGAAACAGGAAGTCTTTGAGAGCGGGCGGGGCCTCCCAGCGAACGCTCAGCTGGTCCTCCAACTGCCCGACACGACTGACGGTCACGCCGGATGGCGGGTCTGTGGTCACTGGAGAGGAAGAGAAAGTGCAGGAGGTTATTGAGGAAGAAGATCTCATTATTAGATATAAAGATGAATATAGGCCAAAAATTTGAGATTTTGACAGTTATTTATCACAATAAAGTTCTGGAAAACCTTTTTTTTACTACTTTCTATAGTTTATTTAGACCAAACACAAAAAGATTGTTAGTTGAAGCATTTATGGGAGCAGGATCAGCTTTGTTATATGAAGATATTTGGTCCATCAGTTTCTCATCAGTAACATCAGGGCTGCAACAATTAATATGTTGATTATTTTTCTTATAAATTGATTTTAGTTTTTAAAAATGTCTTTAATATTTCTGAGATATAATTATTTAACAACAACAACAACAATAATAATAATAATAATAATAATAATAATATTAATTGGTGCCTCCCATTTGAGATTTTTACAGCTTTAATTAACTGCTTTAACATGCAAAATCATGGGATATTTTTGTTTTTTTAGTGATGCATTGAACTACTTGTAAGCTACTTGAATTGAAAAAGTTGCTTATTTACACACAGAGATTTCTTTCAGAATCACATTACTGGCTACCTGATGGACTTAAGTACAATATTCATACTAATTTTGCTCTGTTTTTGGTCTCTACCAACTCATTTTCTAACTTTTTGGCTGCAAAATGCTCCATTTCGTTCACCAGCTGTTTGCTTCCTTTGTTTATCTGCTGTTTGCTGCTGTGTAAGTAGTGTACAGATGTTTTTTTGAGTCACTTGCTGCTGCTGCTTGAAACGAGGCTTTTGTGGACCAGAAAACAAAACAAAGAGCTGAAAGATGCTAAAACTTTCTGCAGAGCTACAGAGTTGGGTGTAATTTTCTGTAAAGTTTCTGTAAATTTTTCTGATTAGAGCAGTTTTAAAAACTTTAGAATTGAAAAGTGTCTGTGTGGCCAAACAACCTCTGCAGGATTTCCATTTATTTTTGAGGGAAAAAAAGTCGTTTGTGTGCGTGACTTTAATGTCATAACTAGGGGAAAATCTCAAAAATACAAACAATGACTTCACGGCACAAACAGTGGTAATTATTTAATTTATTGCAGTCATTAGCCAGTATATTTCTAAGTCCTCAGAACCTAATGATAAACTTCTGGCGGACAGATGGCGCGGATTATAATTTTTAGCCAAAAGTGCATAGCTTAAGGGCTTTTTTTTCACATTTTAGCTTTGTGTTTGCAGGGTCAATAAATCCATTGAAATTTAAGGCGACAGGAGTGATGTCTTTATGTAACTGCATATTAATGGATGGGTCACTGTTGGAGGAGGGTTTGTAGTCTCTGACTGCCTTCTTTTTTCTGAAGAGCTGATTTGTACGAGCTGTACGAGGCTTTTTCATCTGACAATGATTATCTTTTCCACAAACAAATACATGGTGACAGACCATTATTTTAACTTTCCTCACGTTTTGTTTTGGGCTTTTGAGATAGTTTCAAGATCGGCTTGAGTGTTTTTTTCAAAATTGTCATCCCTAACCAATAAACAAACAAGTTGAGCCGAGGGGAAAAAAGACGAGAGGAAAATTTCAGTGAAGGGGGAAGTGAAAAAAGTGGGAGTTGACAAGAAACTTAGTGGTTTTGTTTCTGGGCGTTGTGACCTCTCTTTGAATTAAAATCTATTACTTCAGACGTGTCTATTCACACTATTGGGGAATTTTAAAAGTGTATCAACACAATGGTGGCACGCACAGTCATCTTTCTTCGCCAAAAAGTGTACTTCAAACACAAAAGGTGCAAAGTTTAAGCTAAGAATAAGCTTTAAGCTTTAAAAACACCTACAATTAAGACACAAACCCTCCACCACCCACAACTGCAATCAGATGGAAAACAAAGTAAAAATAAACTAATTAATTGAAATATTTGATGTACCTTAATGTATTATTCTTTGAGATTTTTAATCATCTTCTGTATTGATAAGTAACTTAAAATTGCATTGATTTTAGAGGTTGAATTATTGTGGTCTGCAAGCCGAGAACAACCCTTGTTTATCCAAATATCTGAGACCAAACTAGGTTATGAGTCATGTTATTAATTATCTTGGAAAAACAGAGTTGGTTCCTCATAATAAAAGGAATAGTCTTGTTTTAATCCTTCCTTGCTTTTAATTTTTAATTTAGTTTAATGACTTAAATGCCTCTTAGCAATCCTATTACTGCCCATAATATGGTTAAGAGAAGAAATTAATAAAAAAGCTGTTATTGCACTCACAGCACATTAAGCTTTAGAAGCAGCAGCCAGTGTTTCAGAGACTTTCTTTGCCCCGTTTTTCACCTCTCAGGCTTCAGAGGGGCTACACTTCTTCCCTCTGATTGGTGGATAATTAGACCTAAACTGAGAGCAAGACTGCAGAAAAGACTCATGTCTGGAAAAAAAAAATTCTAAATCTTTTGCACTGTTTAGATTTTTTTTAAATAAAAAAATAAAAAAATTTAATTTGTTGTCATCAATAAAAGTGAACTTTTCGATATTTTTTCCATTGTTATTTTAAGAGACAAAAGATATTCTGTCTCACCTTTTTGTTTTTTTTATGATGGTTATTCCTATATCACATGAAAACTAATATCTAATATTTTCCTGTAATTAAAAGATAATCCAGCATAAAATGAAATTAAAATTTATGCAACCCTGGCTGCTCTCGACTTCTCTTGAACAGGGAAACTTATTGAAACAGTGAGTTTCAAAGAATAAACAATAAGAGAAAACCTATTGTTTCTATACCTTACATGCATTTGACAATAAAAG
This sequence comes from Acanthurus leucopareius, assembly GCA_029814765.1. Taxonomy (NCBI): domain Eukaryota; kingdom Metazoa; phylum Chordata; class Actinopteri; order Acanthuriformes; family Acanthuridae; genus Acanthurus; species Acanthurus leucopareius. Next base: position 6,638,707 of record JAQMCX010000015.1, read on the forward strand.
TCAATGAGACATGACAAACCAGCGATGAATCATCGTTAACATATGTTGTGTCATTCCTCAACACAGGCTCATTTACAGTCAGACAGCAGAACAAGTTGCCTCTAGTCTCTCAGTTCAGAGGGTTCCTTGTGACTGAGGAACGCAGGGAAAAAACTGTAGGTGTTTCCGCCTCGCCTTCATAACTGATTAGACATGATCGCAGACATGAGTGACTCACAGCAACCCGAGGCAGGTGTGGTCGCTGTGTTTTATGACCTGCTACTGTTGTAGAAACTTGAATGAAAAGAGCGGCCAGGGCAACCCGAGGGAAACAAAACGCACACACAAGTCCAGAAACCGCCCACACTCTGCCTGCCTCTCTGTTTCTATACTGTTACAAGGCCCTGCCCTGCCCTCCGGGTGTGTAAACAGGTGTGTGTGAGCGTGTGTTGGTGTGTGTTTTTGGTGTGCACATATTAGGGAATAGAAAGGGATCACAGTTTGATGGATATTTGTTACCTCATCATTGACGCGTTCAACAACAAACTCTAAATGGTTTTCTCCCGGTACATTTCCCACATTGTTCGGAGCATGTTGGGTACGAACAAAACGAAGAGCTCCGAGCTAATCAGGTTGTATTATTTCAGGTCCACGTCTTAAAGCCTCAAACTCCTCGGGCCTTGAGGGGCTGCAGCCGACTCCGAGACCGGATTAGGTCCGAGGATCAGTCTGGAACATTCCAACACTACATAAAAGGAGATCTACGAGTGTTTTCCTGTGTGTGTGTGTGTGTGTGTGTGTGTGTGTTTCTGCGTGCGTGTTTAGTGAGCATGAGTAAAGAGAAAATGAGCTCATCAAAAGAGAGGGCGTTTCCATTCGTCACACACCTACGCCAGACCAGGTGCGAGCATGCATGAGTGTATGAGTGTGTGAGATTTTTTGGGGGGGGGATAAAGAGAAAAGAGAAGAATTTGGTCTCCTTGCATGCTCCGTTTGCTTAAACCGCACTCAATCACATAACAAAGCTTTAAAAGGGAACAACGCTCAGTTCCCATCAACGTGAGGCGGATCAGCGCTGGTGAACAACTTTCTCTAAAAGCCAGAAGCCACAGAGCTCAAGCCAATCGCCTGTCTGTAGGAATATAAAAGATGATTTCATAAAGTGAAGAGATGCTCCTCTTTAATATTTAAAGTTTTATTTTGAGGCTAAACCTGATATCATCAATGGTTTCCAACCTGTGGGTCACAAGCTAAATCTAAAGGGGTCGGGAGTGGGGGTGGGAATGGACCCCTAAACTTGCAGTTTCCTCCTTGTTTCCACTTTAAGGTTATTAAAATATTTCATTGCACACTGTTGCCAGTGTCAAACATTTTCTTCTTTTTGTATCAGCTTGTTCCAGCTCTTTATTCAATCTATACCATGTTTACAGACGAAAGAACATTTAAACCCAAAAGTCTGCATTTTAAGGGTTGCGCCATTCGTCATATTTAAATGTCCTTGATGTCCTGTTTATCATTTTATACACATTACTGCAAACTGCAGTTTAAATATATTCGGAGATTTTGGAATATCCTCAGAGAAAGTTCAACATACACAAACAGTAAATCTGCTGCATAAATTTATGTATAAAAACGTTGAATAAAAACTGCTAGCTTGGCTCTGTGAAAACTTGAAGTCTTTGCTCCTGGCCAAGAAAATGTCTGGCACATAACCCCCCATAAAACCACAAATTGTTCCTGTTACACCAAAGTTTTCATGTGGATAAAACAAACAAGATAAAACCTGTTAATTAATGGGCTTTAGATGTGCTAGAAGGCACAGTTTTACGTTTTGTCTGTCTATTAATCACTGATTATAGTCTAAATGCTAAGATAATTGGTACCCTGCTCTCGCTAAAAAGTTAGCAAAGTCACATGAAAGACAGATGTACGATTCCTAAAATATCTGAATGCACATTTAAATTAATTATCACTTACCAAAAAGAGAATCAATCTTTTAACAGCATTCAAAGAGCAAACAACTAATATGATCATTTTAACTGGCTAACATCCTGCTAGCCTGGATTAGCTAAACCATAACTTAGAAGCAATACTTAAACAAATTTATGGACAAAGTTTGTCCATAGAGCCAAGTTAGCAGAATTAGAATTAGCATGATTATTAGCTGGCTAAAACTGTGATAGCCTGGGTTAGTTAAACCACATCTGGAAGACGAAATAAAATTAAACCTCAACTGCATCCAAAGACTAAAGTTAGCTGTTAATAATTAGCATCATCCTTTAAGCGGCTAATATCATGATAGTCTGGACTAGTTTATCATGATTGAAAAACAAGAGCCATTTTTTTAAAGATCATCCTTGTAAGGAATATATAACTCCTAAATGTAAAGCTATTTCCTTTTAGACAGCAGATAAAACTAAAATTATTGTTTCATATTGATGTTATTAGATTAAGTATTCTTTAATTCGGACATTTTTCAATTTTTTTCAATTTTTTGTTTCATCACTGTTACCAACTTTATAGTTTTTCTTTCATTTGCAAAATAACTAACAATATTTGCTCTCCCTTTTTCTGTTTTACTGATAATGTGTGATCTAAGACTGTTAAGTATCTTTACTGGGCAACGCAATGAGAAACCCCTGCAACCAATCTTGAGGACAAAAATGGGGCTTTAAATTAGGAATAAAAAAATCAGAGAGAAGAAAATCACAAAATCTCTCCGTGATTGAACTGCTGAGAGGTCAGGAACAGATATCCGACCTCTGATGACAGGTCGCAGGTAAACACTAATTCGCTCTGTCATGAGAAAAAAAACGGGCTGGTATCCGCTGTCCCTGTTTATAACCTGAGGGCTCAGGGACACCGGGATCTAAGCTCTAAACAACAGTGCAGTTCAAGAAAGCAGGTCAAAGTTCACTTCTCCTCGCACTCACCCACGTCTAGGATGTCGAGGGTGATGACATCAGAGGTAGCCTGGCCCAGCTGGTTGGAGGCCTCCACCCAGATCTCGTAGGGTGTGAAAAGGTGCAGGTCCCGAGTGATGCTGCAGGAGTAAGGCTGCGAGTGAGTGTAATCCTCACACTCCTTCTCCTTCCCATACCATCTGTTAAGAAAAACAGAGAGTACTGAAATTACTCTGGACAGGATTAATAACTTTTAATAAAGCATGTGTTATAAAATTTGTTGTGTAATATGTTAATGGTTAAGAGTTAATCTGGCACTTGTGGTTTCATTAAGTCCTTATTTCCACTAATCTGACCGCAGAAAGACATCTCCATGCAGAATACACACCTGCAGGCACTGCGTGTCTTGTTTCCTTTCATTGTGTTTAAAAAGGCTGATTTAAGTATTTAGAAAATTAGAAATAGACGTAAGAACACATCTGAAACTCATTTTTGAAAATAATTGTTCCCAGTTGAAAACCAACTTGTCTAATTCTCATGAAATTTGACTCTTTTAGAGGCTTCATGATCTTACATCCACTCATCCTACTTTTCTTTAAAGACCGTCTGCCAGAGTAATAAGGTATTTTGTTCCGTTTCCAGTTTCACTTTGGGGCTTTTTTTGAGGCACGCCAGAATCATATAAAACAAAAAAATGTTGATTTTGACTGGGAACATTTGCAATAGGCTCACTAAGTTCAATGTTTAACCTCCGTGAACCCAAAGTTTCATTTGCTTGGTTTTTCGCTCCCTTTATGTACGTTCTTATGGCACAGTTATTCTCTGTATGTTGTGCTTTTTTGAATAAGTTCAGCTGTCAGCCGACTGTTCGTTAAACCGTTGCCATTCAGCTGGCCAAACATAGCTGAGGAAGGCCGTCTTGTCAAGAATTTTGGGTTGATTATACAACCTATAAATAGTTTGGAGAATGCTGTCTTTTGTGAGCCTGTCAAAAAACCAAACACAAGGTCTACAGTGTAGAGATTTAATGAAACAGTTTCATCATCTGTCCTGCTTTCCCATTAAAATATTCTAACAGTATAAAACCCTTCATAAAAAATAATAATACTAACTATAAAAATAAATGCAAATATCCAAATTCCAGCGCTGTGTGATGAATGTCTGTCTGCTCTGATTTGATTCGGTTATAACTTTGAGATGAAGTTGAACATTTTTGACACGAATGGCATCAAAGTTCATTTTTCCAGAATTTTTCCAGTGAACTGAGTGAAGCTGTAGTGTGTGTTTATACCTGAGTTTGTACTTGAGCGTGTACTGTGTGCTAATGTTTGTCTCTCCTTTCCCTCCTGGTGCCCAGCTGCAAGTCAGGTCTTTGGTGTTCCTGGACCAGCAGGTCAGATTGACCGGCTTCTCTGGAGGCACTGGGACATAAAGAGGGACAGACAGAACAAGAGAGATGGACGACAAAAATAAGAGTGGAACAGAGAAGAGGTGGAGAGAGAAAATGTTGGGTCACCGAGGGTAAAGATACCTTCAGCCATTACTTCAGCCCCTCTGTCCTGAGTGTAATTCACCCAGTAGTGGTGTTCCTTGGAAATTGGTGTGTTTTGTTCTTTATTTTGTGTGTGTGTGTGTGTGTGTGTGTACGTGCGTGTGTGTGTGAGTGAGTGAGTGTGTGGGTGTGTGTGGGTGTATGTGAGTGCTGTTTGGTCAGACCCAAGATCCCTGCCAACATTCCTCATCTCCCAGAACACTGGGTGCTCAACATCAGTGTCGCACAGAGATTACGATCCCAACTACATCTCCTTGTGTGTGTGTGTGTGTGTGTCCTTGTGAGTGTGTGTGTGTATGTGACCAAGAAAATAAACGCAAATATTTCTTCAAGTTTTTGTAACTCCTGAAAAGTTTAAGTTTAACTCCAAGCACAACCTGTCTGATCATTTGACTGCTGGTGTTTCCTTCCCCGTCAGATCGAGCTGTTAAACTCAGTGATATAACTGATGGAAACCAAAGCTGAAATAAAACAGAATAACCCTTTAAGGCTCAGTTATAGTGTGGGGATGCCATTGGGTCTATAGTTTGTAGCGCTCATTTGCTTTTTTTGCAGAGTTAAATGAGAAGATCTGTACCACTTTCACTCTGCATTGTAAATATGGAGCTGAGCAGAGTTAGCCTAGCTTAGCTCAGCACAAACAGAAGAAACTGACAGAAGCAGCTAGCAGACAGGAAAACATCTGTCGCCCAGCACCAATGAAGCTCACAAATTACCGCACTCTATTGTCAAATCCATAAAACACAAAGTGTTTAAAGACTGGGTTCAAAACTATTTATTGGCCAAAAACATTGAATCTCAGCTGGCAAACAGTGATAATGAGACTAAAGGAGGTTTTCTACATCATAATGCTAAGCTAGGTTAACCAGCTGCTGGATGCAACTCAATATTTATCCTACAAACATGACAGTGGTCGTGTTCGTTTGATAAATCAGTCTTCTTACTCTCAGCAAGGAAGCAAATAAGCATATTTTCCAAAATGTCGAACTATTTTTTTAAAGATAAGGACTGTTTCCTTTAAAAGGTACCCAAACTGACCAAAAACAAGAAATATGTAGGGGCCTCAACAATGCACTATGTAAATTCTGGTCGCCTTAAATACTTAAGTACAAACATGTCTGTGTAAAATGTCTTATGACTCATGCCCTGTGAGTGATTGAGCGAGTAATGGACCACACAGGTGGTCAAAGCGCACACAGTGACACACTCACGAAGGCCTCTCACTGGCCTGAAGGCAGAAATACTAAACATAAAATACAGCCACAACCGTGCAGGGACACTTAAAAATCTGCCCACCACTTCCTCGTTGTCTCCCTTTATTCCCATTTCCTCTTCACTCCTCTCACTCCTAATCTGCCCTTTGTTTACCCTTTTCCTTACATTTACAATGAAGCAGAAAGATAAATGGGCTCTTTGTCTCCCTTCCCCGGGAAAATGTGACCAAATAATATAATGAAATCAAAAATGCAGACCTACATGAGTTAAACCGAACTAAAAAAAAATCTAATATTAGCAGAAAAACAACAACTTACTCCCGACGTAGAGGCAAGAGCCCGCCAGGATGTGTCCCTTGTGGTTGTGACAGACCAGGTTGTCACCGGACGTTTGCCGGGAGGCGTTCAGTCCGACCAGCGTCACGCTGAGGTTGGTCGGGCTCAGCACTCGGTACAGCGAGCTGGGCAGCTGTTGACCGTTGAGCGTCCAGAACAGAGAGCTGGCGTGGACGCCGAGGTCGGAGTGGACCCAGCAGCTGGCGGTCAGGTTGGACCCCATGCGAAGGACGGGGTCCTGAGGGTAGATCACTGCTACATCTGGAGGAAGATGGTTGATGAGCAAAGCTTAGTTGTCACTTAGATTCTGTTTTTTTTTTACAAACACAGAGGGTCTAACAACAAATGCTTTGCAGTTGTATTGTAGGACAAGATGTTTTTGGAGCCTGACACAGCTTAGGAACTAAAAATCAGGGTATTTTGGCCTCAGCTGCCTTAGTTTGACCCTTTTTTCTAATCCAACTTCATGGCAGTGTTGGACTAAATCGCTCGAGAAACCAGTTCAGACTCTTGACTTCAGAAAAATTCCACATGAGAGGATTTGTTAAAAATTACTGCTTTCATGAGCTAAATTTTGCTGATGGGTTGTCTAAATTAAGAGACAAAATTCACTTGTTCAAGCCAGTTTTGAGCTTCTGCAGGTTGATTTTGATGCTGAAGCATAGTGAAACACTTAAAAAGTTTAAAAATAAATTAAAAACTTTGGTCATGCTTAAGAAGATGGTTGCTCATAACTCAAAGCACCTTATTTTGGATAAAACATGCAAAACCTTGTTTTACAGTTTGTTTTGACCATTTTAATGTTTAACTGACAATTTTCTGTTTTTTCTTGGTAACTCTATCACAAGCATTTAAATAAAAACAAATTACTTTTATTTATCATTTATCATATTTTTTCACCTGAACATTGAATGACAACCACACAAGTGGCTAGACACACAAAACAAATTGTAAATAAAATTTACAGATTTTTTTGAGACGATTAAATACATCGTCTGCGTGTGCAGCTGCTTTGTGTGACTCAGTTGTCTCCTGCTTTAAAGTTATATTTAAAATTTGTTCTCATGTTTCTCCTGTTAAGGACGTAATAAAATAAAACAGCCAAACTAACAAAGAAATAAGTGAAAGACGTTTTGCCATTTGTATCAAAAAAAACAAAGAGCAACAGCAAAAAGAAAAGAAGACTTCAGAGCAGCTTTTTTTCTTCAGACTGAAGGATTTTTTTTTAAATGTCGCCCCCCCTAAGCAGACAGCACCATGAAAACACGTAGGTGAGCCGACATGCACGTAGAAATGACTGAACGTTGAGTGAACGGGGGCCTTAACACTTTGTCGGACCCCTACAAATCTGCACCCGAGGCTACGTCCATTCAGCTGCCAGCCACCTTCCACCTACACCCACAGACACTGTGTGGTCCTTCACCCAAGAGCCGCCTTTGAAGACGTTAAATCAACTGCAGCTCTGCACCAATAATAATAATAATATCACAACCCCGACTTCAGCACATTTACACACACTTGAATACAAACAAACACAAGCACAGAGGAAGTTTGTCTTTGTCACCGGATACTGCAGGCTAAAACGGGTGGCGTGATTGGCCATAATTTTCTGATCCGGCTGAATAACAATCAGTGTTTATGCACCCCAGGCGCAGAGGGTGAGACACTGCCCTGGAGCGGGGTGTGAAGCCCCCCAACACCCCATCTCCTACAGTTCAACACTACAATGATGACAGAAAACTGTTTATTGTCTCTGCTTGACTCGCTCACTGGAGGAAATAGCTTGTAAAATGTTATTTGTTTGAAGAGGCTTGAAGCTCACAGTTCAGGGGACGAGTGCGACCCTGCAACGGTGCAGGATGGAGTCAGTGGACGAGGCCATATGAGAGGAAGAAAAATGTTTAGTTTAGTCTCCAATTACAGTTCATAAAGTGATAGAAAACGTAGATTATTTAAGGTTGTGCCACCATGCAAACGTTACTGAGCACTGAGCATCGGGAACATTTTCAAAAATGACTATAGATGCTTCATCAAATCACGTCCTGAAAAGTGTTTTCAAGAACACAAGGATGAATAAACTACTTTGTACTTTGAATATAATGGAGGTTAAGATCTAAAATATTATAAAAAAGGAAGAAGTCCCATTTTAAAAAACCTTTTAGATTTATTCCCTCCTATTTATCCCACTCACACACTTAGTCCGGCGGTTGTAGAGCATGCAGATCACTTCTCGGAGCTTCAGGCTGATTTTTAAGTGTGAAAACTTTTCGCTGTCAGTTTTTAAATGTGCATGACATCCCCTGCTATTTTCTAAAGAACTATTTACTTTCCAATCATCCATGCGACAGCTCAAAGAAGAAACTAACACTTTCATCCGTCTGCTCCACACAGACGTACATGTGGAACATTTCGAGGGGCCGAAGTGGATGAGCAAAGTGGAGGAAGTCACTCAACGTTTGGTGACAATGAGCCGTGCGACACCATCCGAGAAAAGATCAAGAAGACCACGCAGAATGTTGTTTTGTTTGTGTTTTCTTATGCAGATTTATAAATTCTTTGGATTAATGTGATGCTCCAGATGGGTTTGAGGGGTTTAGGCCTTATTATGGATCAAATGAGAGGAGGCGCAGGCTGGAGAAATTGGGACAAGCAGGATATAGGAAGTTCAACTTGGGCTACAGCTGAAGGATTTTTGCGTGTTTCAGACTGAAATATATATTTGGTGCTAAATGATCATGCACACCATAAATACCTCTTTATACGCTAACAGGACAAATAAACTCAAATTTTATGGGATTATGAGCTGCACTAAAAACTAATTATAAGTTAGCAAGAAAAAAAATTCCTCATTTAAAACTGTTTTACCTCAGTGGCATCTGTAAACCACAGCACATAGAGTGAAGGGGAAGCACCCGCTCCATCATTACAGTGAATAAAACAGTAATGACCTATTAGGTTCTATAATAAACAGCAGGGCAGCTTATGATCAAGGCCGTTGTTTTCTATAAGCCCCTGAAAGTATACTCTCTTTTATTAGCGCCTTTCAAGCTGGATGAATAACAGGAGATCCTCTCTGTGAAGCTGCTCTTTGCCAATGAGCTCACCATAAAAACTAATCCAGCCACTTAGCAGGGGAAGCGGACATAACTTTGATTTATTTACGTTACTGTGCATTAAGCTGCCGGTTAACATTCTCCAAAACCCTGAGTGAATGATGTCACTGTTTTGTTGCGGTTCTTGAAGCCCCCCTTTGCCCCCTCCATGTGTTAAACGAATTATGGCCTGACGTGTTGAAATTCAGCCTCCTGGGAGATGAATTCTCTCTGCAGGGATAAAACCGATATACTTCTGCAGGAGCACATCAATAACAGGAGTTGTCAAGAGGACAAAGTGGCATTTGTGCTTTTTTTTTTTGTCTTCAAAATGTGTCCAGAAATCAGGCAGAGTGGATCCGAGCAGGTGATTAGCACAACTTAGGAAACACTCTGTTGAGTTATTATGCGTTGGAAACATATTTCAGATACCTGTTTTCCCCATTTAATGTAACTGTGAATCTTTAATGTAACTGTGACTCTTATGTGTGTTTTTCATGTTAGATTTACATAATCCTATGCTGATTTATTCCTGCCATCTCTGGTGCTTTTAGTGGAATTGATGTGACCTTTTCAGTGTTTTTAAAACGCTTTCATAACACTAAAATATTATCATCATGGCTTGCAGTGTTTTGCAGTGTTTGCACTGACTAATATCCTTTTAATAGGGTATCCTTCCCCTTTATCCCACATGATTTAACTATAAAATTCTTATCAGGGCTTATTAGTGTCTCTGTAATGTTTGCAGTGACTAATACCCTTCTGAAATGGCATCTTTTAATCCTGCACTGGTATCACTGTAACATTCCTAGTTTATCTTTACCCTACTTTTCTACTTTATCCGTACAGTTTGCACAAAAATATTTATTACATCCCGTCTGATGTAACTATAATATTTTTATCAGGGCTTGTAGTTTATATTTGAGATGTTTGCTTTGAGTAATTAATACCTCTCTAAAATGTCTTGCACTGTTGTCAAAATCCATATCCAGCTCTATTATCTTTAAAAATGATGAAAGCCAGAGCAGCTGGGTGTCACACAGAGGTGTTTACAAGAAGATCCACGGATGACAGATGGACTAAACTGATCCTAAAGGACCATTAAGGCAAGCCCGTACCCAGACTAAAACCCTTCCCCGGCCAAGTCCACGACTTTGCGCATCGATGGACATCTGTGTGCAACTTACGTGTGGACAGAGACAGCACGCCGGGAGTGTGCAGCATGAGGAGAACCATGCAGATGTCCAGGACGGCTTTCATTTTCCCCACACTTGGTTGTATTTGTCTTGATCCCTCGTCCTCGTGTTGTGATGTCGCCGTCTTCTTCGATCCTGGAGAGAAATTACGCACGGTGGAAAGAGGGAAAAAACAGCACGGGTTCAAGCTGAAACGCTCCGGATTTTTCTTTTTTTTTGTCTTTTCAGGAGTGAAGGAGCGCTAAAAAAAGTGCGACCCGGTGGAAAAAGTGGCCCTCTGAGGAGCCATACGGTCACTCGTCCTCAGGAAACGGCCAAAAAGAGAGAGTATACCGCGTCCCGTTTGCACTCTTTTCTCTTCTTAATGCTTCCTGCAGCCTAATCATACACTACTTCATACTTTCTAAGCCCCTCCTCTCTCTCTCTCTCTTCCCACACAGTCGCGCAGTCATTTCCCCCTCTTTCCGTCCTTTCACTGCTGCTCCTCTCTCTTTTTTTTCTTTCAACCCCGGCGCCCCGCGCCCCCGCGGGGGGGGGGGGGGGGGGGGGGGGGGGGGGGGGGGGGGGCGGGGGGGGGGGG
>JAQMCX010000015.1:6649568-6692057 GCA_029814765.1 Acanthurus leucopareius
TCTTTCCACCCCCCCCCCCCACCCCCACCACCCCCCCCCCCTCCGGCCCTTCATTTCCCCCCGTTACCGGCCTTTCCCGGCTGGTCCCCACCCTTTTTTTTATTACAACCCCCCCCCCCCCCCCCCCCCCAGTGATGGGTAGGGGAGTCAGTCACTTTCACTGAATCACTCTGACTCTGTTACTTTCCATGCCTCAGGTCTCTGCTTTACAGTTTTTTCACCGTAGGAGGCTGTTGAGTAAAAGAAAAAAAAAAAAAAAAAAAAGGAGAGATTTCCTGTCTTTTGCTTCTTCAGTGTCTCTTTGAGTGTGACACAAACCATCTCTTTTCACACACAAAAAGCCTCTTGTGCCCCGTTGAATTGTGGCGTTTTCTCTTTGAACTGTCGGGTTTTATCCAGAATTTGACAGAGTTTTATCATGGAGGCAGTACGTCCCTATAATCCTTACACATTCAATCCCTGATGTCCTCTTAATGTCCAATAATCAATGTGTGGGACCTCTGTTGACCTTAAATGTCTTTTCTCTTGTCAGGATAGGAGTTGTGTTTTTAAACAAATAAATAATATTTGTGATTCAAATTAAATTACAGATGCACATATTTAATGAAAAATCAAGACAAGTGAACTTTTTAAAGCAAAGTAACACATTTCTCCTCTTACATAAAAAAGTTAAACATTTAAGCAATGAAATACAGTCTCAATCCTTCCCATTTGAGCCATTTGAGCCATTTGAGCCATGAGCCGTGTTTTCCTCTCTTTGTTTTTTTATTTCTGCTGTTGGACAGGTGTCGTCGGTTGATGCAGTGGAAACATGGCTCTCTGTTCAGTTCCTGAGGGTATGAAGGCACTGCAGACCCGTCTGAAACATCCCTGTGAAAATGACCTTTGCACACAGTGGCCGCCATTCAACAAACACATGCAGTCTAGCTTTTAAGTGGAAAACTGGATTTTTTTGAGAAAGTTAACCTCATTTACTGTAATACTTCACATAAACACGGGCCTGCGGTTTTATTCTGAGGGCATCTGCGTTCAGGAAATACGACATAAAATGGTTGGTCTTCCTTTGCATGGTTGCCTTAACATAAACAATGATGTCACAGCGTTGTTTGGCTTAACTTGCAGTCTTATTGTAGTGAAAATGCTGGTCTCTATTGCTAAATAGACAGTGACTAAGCATGAGTCAAAGCCCCAAAACGCCCACAAACTGTCTCCCTTGCTGCTGATTTATTTAATATTTATTTAACATGGCATGATATGGCTTGATGACCTTCATCAAATATGTAAACTAGGAAATTCTCGTTTATACACATAAATGGATAATCCAATCAGAGGACCACAGATTAAGATCAACAAGTTTATTTTTCATGATAGACATTTTGACTTGACATGGAAGGAAAATTACAAATAAAACATTACATATGGAGTCGTTCAGCGTTCACAATACAACACTGAAACAGCTACACTGAGTTAGCTATGACTGACTTTTTAAGTTATATGTCCGAAACACGTTCAAGATACACACATATTACTGACCAGGTAAGAAGGGCAAAAATGCATCTGTCTCTTTTACAATCTGTAACATCACACTTTCAAAAACTTTAAAAGAGACATAATGTAAACAAAAGTCTAAAGATGGAGAGTAAAGAGAGAGAATTTGGTTTGGCGAACAGTGAACAAAGAAACATACAGACAAAAATGAGCATTGGATAACCAAATTTTTTTAATTTCATTTAAAACAAAAATAAGAATATTAAAAATGACCAAATACCAAATTAAACTTAGAGCAGTAAATCAAAACCAAAATAGAAATCCTGCAGGGAAACAAATTAAAGTACTAAAGGGGAAAATTAAGACCCATACGAAATATAAATAAGTGGTGATCTGGGTATAAGGTCCACAGCCAAAATCAAAAGTTTAAGGTGAAGTAATTCAAATATAATGTTTTTTAACAGTAAAAAATTGCACATACTTTTATCCCTCGTGTAAAATCTTGTAAAGTTTTTTTTTTTTTTTTTCTACATTCATATGAACATGCAGTCCTACAACCACAAAAAAACACAACACATAGCAAAAGTTCAAGTTGTTCCCAAAGCAGGTAAAATTTGTTTTAAAGTTTTGTTCTCAAGCAGTAATCACAATGTAAATGTTGTTTGAAGGAATTCAATCAACGTTTGGAAAAACCTCCTGAGGTTTTTTTAACAGACATATAAGTGTTTTGGGGGGTTTTCTTTGCCAACCAAATAAAAGTCCCAATTTTTATTTGATCACTGATATGAATACGTGTGAAAACATCCACCTTTTACTCCGAAATATGAATCATGAGTTAACAAATATTGTGACAGCCAATCAGCAGCGAGCATCCAATAAAACCTGAGACAGGATTCTATCAAGGAAGAAGAAGGAGGCAGGGAGAGCGATGTTTATTTCCACAGAGGAAGAGTTGCCCTCAGGCACGTTTTTTTAGCATTAGCTGAGCCAGTCAGCATCTCAGTGGGAGTTTTTTTTTGACGCAGGAGTCCGTGAAGTCTGACATGAGCGGCCCCATCGGACACTGGAGACAAGAGGAGATCAGGGGAGACGCCGCGGGGGGAGCGGAAATACAATCACACCGGGTCACAGTGGGATTGAGAAATCCACTTCTAGGGCCCCAGAATGTGTCTGGAGAACAGAAACTTTCTTCATGTTCATCACCTAAATGGGCCACTGTGACTAATGTTTGACTAATGGTGCCCCAAGACGTACACGGATTAGTCCTGGTCGCCCTCCCCTGGTTGGACCAGCGCTGAGTCAGCAGGAGTCCAGGCAGAGCGTGAGCCCTAACAGCCATGATGACCTTTGGGTCCCCGGCCCCACAATGTCCCCTTTTCTCCTCGCTCAGAGGGGACCCTTGTTCGTGGGGCAGTTCCCGTTCGTGCCCCCTCCTGTAACTGTCCAGGAAATGTGAAAGGAATTTTTTCGTGACACTGCTGCGGCTGTTGTGTCACTTTCCGGACGCCCATTCATGCTGTCATAGTTAGAATAGTTGATTTATGATGGACAGACGTCACCGTCTTCGCCCTCTCTGTGAAAATGTTGTGTCACTGTTTCCCCCCACCCCACCCCCCCATCGCTCGTGAGTTTTATGCTGCCATTGTCTTCCGTTGTCATGCCCACACACACTCATTTACATGCATTTAATCTTTCACATGTTTGCGTACACACACTCGCCTTCACACACGCGTACAGAGACACATAGACACATAAACACACATGCCACGACTTCCAGCCTGATTTCCTTCCAAAACACCACAGACAGAGGGCAGAAAATAAAGTGTTGAAAGGTTGAAAGGCAACGAGACACAGCAGAGATGGTGACAAATAAACAGATCGTGCTGAAGTGAGATACTTTTTAATGATACCAGCCATGTGAGGACAGAAGGCTTGACATGAGAAACCAGTGGCACATGTCTGACGTTGTGTTTACCCCTGTGAAGAGCTGATGAGCATCAATAAAGATTTTAAGTCTCACCAGCAGTTGTTTTTTTTCTCAGTAAAAATATCTCAACAACTGAGAGAAGGGTCATCATGAAACATTCAAGTTTCCCAGATGACAATTTCTAATGTTTCTGGCGATCCTCTCGACTTTTCCTCTTGCACAACCATGAGGTTTTGCGGTTTTAAGTAAAATGTCTCGTTAAGTTTTTAGATGGATTGCTATGAAATTTGTTTTCAAAATAAAAAAAAAATGAGATAGACAGAGCAACCGCTGCCAAATGGTTTGTAGACTGACGTTTTAAAGCTTCTGAGACAGAAATGTTACTTAAATAATGTTTCAATTTGCCTCTCTATCAGTATTAAAATGATGAATGTGCTCTACACACTATATTCTCTCATAAAAAATAATAAATACATGCACTTGGCAAAGCTTGTGTAAGATTTCCTTACATAAGATGGACATTTTTGTCCACATGGGATTTGTAATAGCGTGTGCTGGTTAATAACAGGAAAGAAAAGATGACTAATAGATAAATATTAGTTATTTGAAACAGGTGGTGTTTTCTCTTGTGTTTGTTTGTTTTTTTTTTTTGAAAAAAACAAACCTCTTGAAAATGTTCCTGAGAAAATCTTGTAAAATGTAAGTTAGTTTTTTATTTTAACCGATATGAATAATTCTCTTTCGTTTAAAGGTGAATCTAAATCAACAAAAACAAAAGTTCACCAAAAGTCTTGATTGAAGGATTTCTTTGCTTTAATTGATTCTGCTTAAGTAAAGAGGATAAACAGCTCATCGTTAAGAGAAAACAGAGGAAATAATCAGATTGATGGACGCAGACGAAGCGAGAAAGAAAACGAAGTGAACAGACAGACGGAGACGGGGAACAAAAAGTCTGAGATTGGGTTGGAGACGACAGGAGAGCCAGAAGCCACTGAGACAGAGATATTTGGAGAGAGAGCGGGGGCAGAAAGAGGGGGAATACAGACGAAGAGAGAGAGAGAGAGAGAGAGAGAGAGAGGGCGTAATCAAGGAGAATCAGGACGTTTCCTCTGTTATACCCACAGGCCTCGGCTGAGCCCTGCTCCACAATCCTCCCTGATTGGAGGGAAGGGTTTGTTTGAAGAGGAGGTCAAGACCATCAGTACCTTGTTAAGGAAAAGTTGCGTCCAGAGGAATGAAGAAGGCTGACTCCTTCCTGAGGAATTCATAGGGGGACAGTGTGTGGTGTGTGTGTGTGTGTGTGTGTATGTGTGCGTGTGTGTGTGTGTGTGTGCGTGTGTGCAAGCAATGCAGAAAGAAAGCACCCGATGTCTGAGAAGGAGACAATGTTTTTTTTGTGTGTGTATGTGTGTTGATATAGTCACTAAGAAGGAGCGGCGGGAAAGAAGAAGAAGAGGAGGAGGAGGAGGAGGAGGAGGAGGAGGAGGAGGAGGAGGAGGAGGAGGAGGAATCAGATTGTGATTTAAGGAGGACCCATCAACCCCCTCCTCACATAGTTTCTAAAGCCAGGATAGCAGCGCTGGCATTCGCCGCAATAATGCATGACAGATGTACATCAACCGTGCTCTCTTTCTATCTCTCCTTCTCTGTTTCTTCATCTCACTCTCTTTCTCCTTTTTTCTGCCTCCTCCCATCTGGAACCAATGTGTTGTCTCTGATGGGCATCACGCATCAAGACATAAACCACTATAAAAACTGAGAAACAGAGGATTAAGGTCTCAGTCTGAGGAATCCTCCAGTTCTGCTGGTTGAACGGTGGCTTTTTTTCAGGCTGTAAATGTTTCTTCACGTTGGCATTTTGATATTTGCTCCACTTGCTGCTTTTATCTTTTCTTACTTCTGTCAGTCTGGCTCAATAACAGGTATGTCCACCTGTATTTGACTGAGACCAAAATAGAGCTGATGATTTACATGACATTAATTTACATGCTTGACAATTTTAACATATTGAAAATGATGGAACGGCTTAAAAGAGACGAGTTCAACCCTAAAATCAAAAATACATGTTCGTTCTTTTTGCATTAAATGTTATTTATTTATCCAGATTGTTTTGGAATAAGTTTTGGAGATATTAGCTGAAGAGATGTCTGCTTTCTCTCCGATATAATCAAACTAGATGGCACTAAGCTTGTCGTGCTTAAAAACCCAAATAATTGAATGCATTTGAAAAAAGTCATATCTCTTTCCAAAAATCTTGATCTGGTTTCTCAATATAATACACAGACTTTGTTGTAAGCAGATTCATGGAACTGTTTTTATTTTTATTAAACTGTAACAGCCAACAATGTGCAAAGGAAACCTGCAACAATCATGGACCAGAAGCCACTGGGGCGCCTCTGAAATCTGCTCCATTGTGTCTGAACAGTCCCTGTCAGGCAGATAGTTTTTCTTCGCACAGCTTCTGTGGAGTCATGGAACATGCACACAGTTTGCATGTGTTTTTGCATCGTGCTCCAGCTTCCCCGTCAGCGCCCTTAGGGTGTATTTATCTGTATTAACACCTCTGCTTCTCAGATTAAAATTTTCATGCCCAACCTGGCCCAATGATAACCATTTAAATTTTTTATGATTTTGAATTTGAATTTTTATGATTAACTGCTGAAAAAATAAATGTAATTAATTTATGGAAACACAAACACCCACATGTGACATACCAAAATCATAATAATAAGTCTTATATAATAAGAAATATTATAAATAATAAATAATAATAAGTTTTTTTTGCATTGCTGTAGATTCAAAATGGTGCTCAGTGGTGAGGAAAGTCACCCTCATCACCGAGGACCCCTCCCACCCCCTGCACACCTCCTTCATGCTGCTGCCATCAGGCAGACGATGCAGAACCCCACCAGCCAGGAAAAACATCTACAAGAAATCATTGATCCGCTCTGCAATAGCTGTTGTAAACAGCACAAAACAGGCTGCACTGTTCTTATCTGTTGTTGTGTGTGAATGTGTTTGTAAGTGTGTTTTTAAGTTGTGATGAAGCCATGTTGAGGACAAATTTCTGTTTTTACTGAAGAACAGACAGTAAAGTTTCTGTTCTATTCTAAAGAATATGTTGCATTGCTGTAGATTCAAAATATCAACAGTAAAGCTGGAAAAATGAAAATCTTCAACAACTACAGCAAAAAATGCAACATAAATTGTAATGCAGCACCAACATTAACCTAAAAACATCAAATACAGTGAAATACTAAATGTGAATATTTTTCTGCACAATACTATAATAATTGTCCTTTTCACACTCTATTTTGCTGACAATATTTACACATTTTCACTTTAGTACGGTTTTGAATGCACAGTCTTTACTCATAGATTGGAGTGTTTTCACAGTGTGGTATTAATACTTTCAAAGTAAAATATCTGAATACTTCTTTGACTGCCGATCATCTCCCTCCAAAAGACAAAAATAAGTTCTGCTCTTCATTTGTAAAATCAGAGGATTATCCCTTTAATTACTGTTTTTCACATTTGCCTGTGTTTCTATGTTTAACAGCAGAGGGCAGCACATTCACAGTACATGATGTCATGTATTTTCCCCTCTCTCATTATCAAACTAACAACAAAGGTCAATAAAATCCTGTGGTTTTTTCTCTCCAAACACGACAAGCTTTGAATGAGACCCAGCAATATTCTAACATCACCTCTTAATTTAAAAAGTGTGTTCTCAGACAAACAAGGTCTTTTTGTTGGAGTTAAACATCCATGAGTTGTTTTATGTAATAAAATCCGATGCCAAGAATAATCTAAGTCATGACTCTTTCTCATTACCACTCATGCCCTGGCAGGAAATGGCAGTGGAGGAAAGGAAATTAACAGACATCTTGAAAAGTGTTGAGAAAAATGAGGGTCCAGCAGAGGATGGAGGAGAGGAAAGGAGAAGAAGGAAAGGAGGGAGGAGTGAGCACTCTGATAGAAATGCAACATAACCAGCATTGTGCTGTGTCACGCTGCTATTGTACTTTGTTTTATTACTTCCTTGTAGCGTTAAAGGAGGGACAATGCCAAGGCAAAGGGTATAAACAAAGATGCTAATCTGCAAAAAAACAACAAAGAAAATCTGGCTCACTCAAAGTATTTTGTGTAATTAAACACAAATCAAACTAAAATTCATGACCCTTATCCAAAACTTTGCTCCTTCTAAAACACAAATACTCTTTTCTTGAGTTTAGACACTTTCTGTTACATAATGTGTCTCTTTGCAGAGACACAGTCGTGCCAAGGTACGTTTACTCAAGTGGCGCTTTGCAATCACACTTGTTTTACGTGTAAATACAGTACCTGATATGTTACAAAATGATGATGTTTAACATCCTAAACAACCTCAAACATTTCTGGCCTCTGCAGTCTTATTTATCAACTTATTAACAACAGCCTTTTTTAAAGACATGTTAAAAGGCCTTAAAAATCAGAGGTGGTGTGTTTACTGACATATTTTGTACTGTGGAGCGTGACACTCTCTTAGGCTTGTGATGACAACTCATCTTAGTTTAGTCACCAAAATCCCTTTTCAAAAAACCCACTCACTTTGAGAGAAAGCAAACAGAAGTTTGAAAAATGCAAACTCACGTCTGGGTCTTAAGAATCATTCTCATGCTGCTACATACTCCACCCTATTTTACACATTAAGGAGTGTTTAAAGATCTTAGGAAATACTGAAGATTCAGATTCAGATTCATATTCAGAATACTTTATTAGTTCCAGGGGGGAATTAATTTTACAGTCAGTCCTGTCCATAGCAACAACATAACTAAAAGAAGAACAAACAACAAGAAACACTACTACATTTAACATTTCGATCATCTCATCATTCATTTACAGTTTATTGTAATAGTATAGGTGAGAATAAGTCTATATAAAACCTTTTGTGACTCTGTGTAAAATAAGATAGAAAGCCTCAAGTGATGTCACTTGAGTCTTTTTAAATTGGAACTAAAGACTCCAAAACTTGAAAATTTAAGGAAAAAAATGGGGATTTGAAGTTTTAAAGAGGTGATTTTACCAAATGTCTACTGTTCGCTCATCATCTATATTTAAAGCTAGCAGCTCGAGGCTACATCAGCTGCTACTAGCATAACACTACCGAATCTCTGACTGTCAGCAGTTGAGTTGCATTGTGGGTAATAAAAGCATCTTGACAATAAAGATGCATGATATAAAAAAGTCTGTAGCTCTAGTTTTTCTGCTTTAATTTACATCATTTTTTAAAAGTATTTTTGAGGCAACGGACTATTCTTGTGAGCCACTTTTTCAGCGCTGAACAGTCTTGATAATGTAGTATTTTTAAAGGGAAACATTGCTTAAGACCGTTTCATTCATTCAATAATCAGATCCATGAAGCACTTAAAATAAATACTCTTAGGTGAACATACATGCAGACACAGACACAGACTGTACATGTAACTGCCACACCTGTATTTCCATTGTTCACTTCACAAAATGAATCATCAGACATGACTCACCATCCATATTATATTTACAAAAGTGTCTTACCGTAAATGACGTATATGTCTATTGTTCATAATCAAAACTAAAATGAGGTATTTATGGGAATAGGGCAGGTTTGTGTTAGTTCAGAGTATTTGCAGATGATAAAAACCAAGTAAGTGAAACAACCAAGTGTGAGATACCACAAATACCTGAAAAAAAAGCATCTGACTGCAAAGATAAAAGACAAAAAAGTCCTAAAAGGACACAAATATATTTACAAAAATTAAACCACATCAAAATTAAAAAAGATTCAGTGATTTTACAGTGAAAATGCAGCTTAATTCATAAATGTAAATCAGTCCTTAGAGTAATATTTTGCAACCTGATCCTTGCATCTTGTCTGCAATTCACTTTGTTATGTACTTGTTTTTGGTGGGTGTGTTGTCTACAAGAAGTGTGGATAATGATGTTATCATAAGACCATAAAGACTTCCAAATCTGACCTTTATAAGATCCTTCGGAAAAAAATGTTCTGGTGCAAAAACACACCCAGTTTTAAATGGCAAAGGGCTGAGACAGCTCTTTTAATTGCAGATAGTCCAGAGGAGGCTTTGAATAAAGTATGTGAACTCTGTCTGAACTGCCATAAAGGCCATAAAGACAACCACAGATATGCTCAGGATTCACAAGCCTCAAAAATAGAAGTTGGGAGTTTACATCTTGAATTAAGGTCACATTTTGTAAATATTTATATCTTAATTACCACTTCCTGATAGGTCTTAAAATGTCTGTAGGCATGGAGGAAATTTAGTGCAAATATGTTGAACTTCCTCTAGCAGGGTTGATCAAGCAGTTGCAGGAAGCCACTAAACAGCCTGCACTGGCTTTGAAGAACTGGGTTAAGCTTGTTTTTAATGAGGTATTCTGAGGGTGGGGAGTTCAGTTAATCATCCCTATATGCTTCAGAGCTGGAGTTGAGCTTGTTTTCTTAAAATTAAGTCAGACACTCAATGTGGCCATCTGCCAAGGGTGTGGCTTGTCACCTCACCTGTTGTTTCAGCTCTCCATAGACAGAATACTGAGGTACATCTGAGTTCTGTCTGAGCTTGGTTATATTTTTTGAAAATCTGGTTTTAAACAGGGAAAGAAACCAGGTAAAGGCAGCAGCTCAGAGTCGAGGGGTTTATGTATCTTAGGCACGAACATATCGCACAAAGACATACAATAGAAATAAGCCCTTAAGCTTTTTTTTCAGTGGAATAATCCTTTAAACTTTATGCATTTCTTTAGGCAGTTCTGCTTTCATTGACTGTCAGGCTGTCAAACAAAGTCATTCCCTTTATCAAAACCAGTCAACCGTTACGAGTGGTTTAGACTTTGCAGTAGATCGTGAAGAGAGACACTTACCTTGATATATGTTTTCAGCCTTGTGAATAAGTATTTAATTAATCATATGATTGATTTTAAATAGTTTATTTAGCTTTAAAAATAGGAGAATCTGATACATTGACATTAAATTTGGAAACACAAAATTTTAAGATACATGTGGTTTGTTTTTCAGCAGTAATTTTGAGTGTGGAAATGTATACTTGACCTTTAAAATTATAGTTCGACCATATAATCTTAACAAATACAGCTCTCTCTAGGCTTTTAATTGCATCTTAAGCTCGTCATCAGCACACAAAGTTTGAGGTTGAAGTTCAAGGATGAACTTTTGTACCAGCCAACAAGGACAAAAAGTCCCTGGAGCTCCAGCAGCAAACTGCCCAAGCAAACAAAAAGGGCTTGGATCTTGAGTTAAAAAGTACTTGATCAAACATTTCATCAGTGTTTGCTCGTAAAACTCACCACAAGCTTTTAGTAGAGACCAAAAGCAGTGAGAGTCAGATAGAGAGCTTAAGAAATTACACTTGAGGTGGTTTTGCTATCTAGTCTGCCCCCGGTGGCTGCTGGAAGGATTACATCTTCCAGCTGATCTGGAGATCCCAAAAACAGGAGGTAGTGAAGGAAAGAAAAACAACTCCTTTATGACCGAGTGGATTGAAAATTGACTAATTGATCAGTGGATTGTAACTGATCTGCTACCTTGCAAGTGCAATGGGAAAACTTTCACATCACAAAATTATCCATTATCCAAAAATATTCCTGTTGACATGCAGGTGGCACAGGTTGACAGGCAGCAAATATTAACAGGACAGTTGTGCTAGCATCGTTCCGTGTATTTGTATTTGCATACCCTGACTGAGCCGCCTCTTTGGAGGAAATGAAATAATATTTAGCTGATGTGGCTGCATCATGTGAGAAGCCTAAAATTGCTAACATTAGTTCAAATAAAATTGCTGAATCATCTGGACTCTGATAAGCATGCTTCCGCAGGACACTAAAATAAATTGGAGGCAAAGCAATGCCCTCTGTCCCTTGACACCGTAGCATCTTCGCTGGGTGTTGTCGCTATAATAAAAGCTTCAGGCAGTCTTGTGAAGTGGTAGAAAATGATTAACTGTGAATGACATAATCAAGGAGAATACATGTGCATAAAAATTTCCACATATGCTTGTGAATATCACGCAACTTATCACATTTTGCATGGTTGTGTGTTGCACAACATTGCTATCACATGAGCCTATCTTTGCTAGCTAGCTAACTAGCTAACATACAGGCAAGGGGATTAGAGTTTGTTCAGCCCTTCAAAACATCTGTGCAAATCCCTGGCATGCAATATGGCATTTTTGGAAACAATTTTTCAAAAATATTAGAGGGTAGTTGCAAAAGCAGCTGCTAAATTTTTTCCAGCTGTGTTTATAAGGAAACGAGTCTACTGCCATTGGCAGGCTTATTGATTCTTCAAAGAGATTGCATTCAATTTCTGGAAGAGATGAACAAAATCTGCTTCTGCTGAATGACTGAACAGGGCGACTACCGGTAATAAGCAAGTAAATTTCTATTAAGTTTAGTAAATAAAAATAAACCTAATATGATGCCGGAATTATATAATTGTATATTTAAATATTTAGAAAAATAAACCATATTTTTGTATTTAGGCCTAAACTGTATTTATTTTTGCTTTACCTCTTAATAGCTTAATTTACTTTTGGCACTAGTTCTGTTGCCAATGATTCACTATATCTTAATCTTATAATATACATTCACGCGGGATTCAGTCTTACTAGTTGATAGTGTTATTTACATAATCCCCTAAAGTGTCCTACATGTTTTAATAGGATTTACTGTTTGTTGTGAGATAAAATATCACCCACAGCCAACATGATTCATCACGGCAAAAATAAAAATGGGCAGATCCCCAGACTCTTTTATTCCTCTTTATGACTCATCAATCAAACTTCACTGAAACTGCTGCAGAAAGCAGTTTTTCCCGCGCGCGCGCGTGTGTGTGTGTGTGTGTATTAGTGCATATGAGGTGTTTTCTCGCCGTGATCCCGCTGTGCGCTGTTTTCAGCAGTGTCACAGTTGTATAATCCCTGACGCTGTCGAGGTTCAGTTTCTGTTTGAGGAATGCTGTCCGCGCAGAGTTGCAGAGTCATGTTGGTGCAGAAATTCCTCCCAACCTCCACCTCCACCTTCTCCTCCTCCTCCTCCTCCTCCTCCTGCACCGCCACAACCACCAGCACCACCACGGCCTTTGGACGTCCGCCCGCGGCGACGCAGAACGGCAGCGACACTCGCAGCTCCGCGCATTTTGCCTTTTATCGTGCGGAATGAGACGCGCAGCAGGACGGGCAAGCTTCGCCCAGTCGACCGGGGAAGACCTCCTGCGGTTTGACGAAATCGCGCGGAAACTTCCTCCGAGTGATTTGCCGTGATCGTGGAGGTTTTTTTTTAAAAAAAAAAAAACAGCTGCCGTGAAGGTGCCGCTTTAAGGTGAGTGGGTCCCGCCAGCTGTTGTAATGTCAGAAGTGTCCAGTTTCACATGCTGAGCGGACGCGCCCTGTGGAGAGATCGCCGTGATACTCAAACATGGTTGTCGTTTGTCTTGTGATCCTCCAGCAGCAGCAGCAGCAGCAGCAACACCCGGAACATGTTGTGTGTCTTTTTCCTACCACTTTGCAATAATGGCTGCATTTTCCTTAGAGGAACATATCCGGTAGTTTGATATTATGTTGCCGTAGACCACTGAGTTCATTTCGCACATAGTGCGCAGACTCCTGAGAGGGAATTGAAACTTTTGCTCATAACTCTGTTTGGTTTGTAAGTTCACACACAGACCTGAGTGGCCAATTGTCATTTGTAAATAGAGTTTCTGAAACACCCTGATTAAAAAATAATATTTTAAAGGTGGTGAAACAGTCAATAAAATCAAGAAATAAATACGTTAGAAATAAAGAAAAAATAATCAGCCTTAAAATCTCTCTCTGAGAGAAAAAATTCCAAAATTTCTCTAATTTCAGCTTCTTTAGTGTGAGAATTATCTCATATCTCTCATCCATTTCTCTGTAAATTAGATATCTTGGGATGTTTTAGTGTTGCAATCTGAAAGATTACTACTTTTAACTGTGACAAGCATTTTTCAATATTTTTTTAGAATTTTCTTGAAACCTGATCAGGCTAATAACAGATAATTTATTTATTTAATAATAACAAACACTAGTAAGGCTGGTTGTTAAGACTGAAAGTAGTAATTTTTGTCACTGATTAGTCTTTTCATTGTTTTATTGTTTAACTGTTGTTTAATCTTTAAAACATTCCTATAAAAAATTATAGATCCAAAGGTGACTTTTACTGTCTGACCAGCAAACCAAACTCCATTTACTTTAAAACAACTTTAAGGCAACAAAAAGCAGTTGATTCATATATTTGAAGACAGTTAATGTTTGGGCATTTTTGCCTGAAAGTTGACATTACTCAGTGTTTCTCCAGGTTTATCTGACCACTGTAGAAGCTGATTAAAGTCCACACCCCCCTAACACCAATATTTTTCTATCAATCATTGACAATACAATAACAGGGGAGGCAACCAAAAAACAAGATTTGATTTTCCAAATCCAAGTTGAATATTTGTGAAGTAAAGGTCAGCATCACCAAACTTTTGTTTGTTGACTTTTCACACATAAATCTCCTTCCTCTGATTGTTTTTTACCCACCTCAAGTGGCCCCATGTCCCTTTAGCGGGGCCTGCCCCACAGTTTGAGAACCTATGACCTACATGAGCTATTGATTATTCAAATATTGCAAATTAATATCCTATCAGTGAATCAATTAGTCCATAAATCTGTTATTTAATCTGTGCAAACCTCCAAACTACATTATTGCATGTTTCAATTCATTCACTTTTCAGCATTTTTACAAATGTTTATATAGTTTAAACATTTTGCCGCAAATAACACAAGATGTTCTTTTATTTAGTGATAAATAAGCGTGATGTACATTTCATGTGTTTAAAATGTGAGTGTTTGGTCAGGAGGCAGCACCATATTCCATTTCTGCATTCTTGAGTGTTATTTTAAGTTACAGTTGTTACCGTGCAGCTCTTGGCTGAAGTCTCTGACCATGCAGTGCCTCTAGAGAGGAAGCTTGTTAACTCCTTCATCTCCCATCCCGTCATTATCACTCACAGGATAAAAATGTTTGTGATCGGCGACCTTTGACCTCAGCCGGCCATCAGGGCAGCTGACGGATGACAAGGCAGAAGAGCTTATGTCACAGCAGGTTACAAAACATTGCAAATGGTATGTGGTCATTATAGCTCAGCTCTTTTTGGCAACATATTTTCCAAGGTTGAGCGACGGCCTGCTGTGTGTTGTATGTTCAGGTCAAAGCTGACTGCACATGCTGACGTGTTAGCGGCCCATCTGCCAACAGAAACTCTCTGTAAATGGTTAACTGTCCCGCTCTCCGCCTCCGTTGTTTCATCTCATAAATTCTGCACTGAGCATATTTATGGAAAACAAACAGACTTAATTAAAAAGGATCAATGAGTTACATTGACTCTATTTTTAGTGCCTCAAAAGCACTGATTTAGCCCCAATGAATGCCAAAGGTCTCTTCTTTTAATAATTCAATAATGAGCTGAAGCCTCTGGGTCCAAAAAAAAAAAACATGCAACCTCAGTCATCTTCAGGGTTTTCTCACCTTTTGACAGCCATTTTCGAAATAAATCAGACAAAAAGCAAACACTACTACAAACTGGGGGTGTTGACGGTCAGAAGCTGGGTCAAACAGCATTTCGAAACCCAGTCGAAATCAATAAACTGGCCAGAACAAGTGTCTCAGTGTTCTCGCAGTGCTCCTGCAGGCTTGAGCAATGCTTTATATAGTAGCCAAGCTCTGTGCAGTGTTTACACAGTAATTCACTGTTAACCCCCTTAAAGCCTGATCAGGAGTGCAGGACAGGCTGATATATCCAAGCACAATGGCCCTTTATGGAAAACTAGTAGTAGCTCTACTGTTTTAATGACTCTTGCTTCCTGTCTCTCAATCCCTCCTTGAACTGATCTCACTCTCTTAAATCTCCCTTTGGCTAAATGTCTAAAGTGTTTTTTTTTTTGACTCCTCTTCCACGTTGTTTTTCTCCCCTGTGTTGTCCACAAAGACTGTCTTTCCTCTGCATCAGTCTCCCTCCCTTTTTCTGTCTCACACTGTTGGTCATATGACCAGCAAAAAAAAAAAAAAAAAGGCTCCAGGCTGAGCAGATTTGATTGTGCAACTATGCAAAGCTGCACTCCTCCAGACCAAACTGGCAATAACCTTCATGTGCTTTACTCAGTAAAACAGACACACACAAAAAAAATGGGGGTGTTAACTGTATGTGATAGATGCTGCAGCACAGAAAAACAGAGAATGAGTGTGAAATAAAGCGGGTGCTCTTAAGTATTCCTGCGTTTTTTTAAATGGTAGTGGAACCAGAGTTTGCGTCTTTTATGCTTAAACGGATCTTGATGAATTTACTGTAGCTAACCGGCAGCATAGCAGGAGTCAGTTCTTGCCGATTTGTTCTGCTTCGAGCTTTTGCAGCAGCCGGTGACACTCGGGAATGCAGAGATTTCAAGTGTTTGTAGTTCCTCTGCTGTGCAAAGACACATATTACAAATGCTCATATATTCTAGTAGTTCGTGGGTGAGTCCCCAAGCTTTGCAGCCATAAATTTAACGTTAAATATCCCAAAACCTAGAAAGTGAAATGAGAAATGTGTTAAAAAAAAAAAGAACTGAGAGATTTTCTGTTGATCTTGATCACTATTAATAAACCTGAAACAGAAACATGCTGAATTCTTTCATGCACAAACGATGAAAGCATACAAGCATGTTTTCACACGCATGCTTCAGGTAGCTATAGGCCATTCAGAGAAGTTTGAGTGGATGTTTCTTTTAAACCTGCATGAAATGTCTTTGTTTTTCTGCAACCTGTGCAACCATTGCACCCATCGCTGCACAGCTTTACAGAGACTTTCATGTGTGACTTTGAAGTGGAATAAATCCAGTTGTAGCTGTAGTTTTAAGGCTAAGCTAAGCTAAACTCTCCCAGCTGTGACTTTAATGGACAAGATATTAGAGTCATATTTATCTTTCATTAAGTTCTTGGCAGGAGAGCGTTAATTCCCTCTAATGTTAAGTAGTTTTTTTCATAAACAAAGATAAGTTGTGATATTGAAATTTTTTTTTTTTCTCACGCTAAAATATATCAATATAATTTTGTTAAAATCCAGCATCAGTCATGCTGTCATCATCAGTTGACCTTCGCCTGTGTGCGCTAACAGCTGACCGTGTTCACCTTGTGCTCTGCTGAGCTGGAGCTCATAAATTGACGAGAACATAATGAGACTCTTATTAAGCGCTTTATTAGAGACAGGTGCAGCGTTCATGCCCATGTACAGTAATGTCAGACTCAGGTCAAGTGTTCACATCTTCCACCTGAGCGAGGTGATACGGATCTCTTGATTAAACCATCTGACACATTTCATTATACCCGTTCTTTGCTTGGACGTGCTAATAGCAGAGTTATCAGCAATGAACTTCTGACTGGCTGTTTGCTTTTAATTTGCTGCTTCCATATTACGTCAGAGGCTGATAACTGTTATTACTGCGCTGTTTTCTTGACATACTAAGTTCAGATAGTATGGATGGTCAAACAGGTTCCAGTCAGCACAGAGATGAACTTGCGTGATGACACCAGCTTGTTCTCACAGGAGGGAGTGGCTTCACTGCTGGAACAGAAAAATAAATAGGAACACAAGAGCGAATGAGGTTCAGGGGAAACAGTGAAGTGTTTGCCGACAGCGTCTGGCGTCTGGTAGGAATTCATTCATACATTCGTGTCTTGTGTGGTTTAAAAGAGTGTGAATGTGTGTTTTCTTAAATGTCAATCGGCTGATTTCTGCTGGATCACAGTCACTCCTCTGTGACTCACACACATTGAGTCTGCTGTTATAGAGGAAGGAGTTTGAACTGATACTGAACGACAAATTATCCAGCTTAGTTTTCAATGGCTGAACCGGCTCTGTGAGGTCTCGTGACCTGAGGCTATAACTACCGATTTATTTTCATTATCGGTTGCTCCGTCAGCTGTGTTCTTAAGTAATCATGTGCCGTTTGCAATAATGAAAACTGGCCATCAAATTGTCCCAGAAGTCATCAAATGTCTTGTTTTGTCCAAATAAAAAAATCCAGAAGTCAAATTATTTAATTTATTAAACTGTTGAACCAAGAAAAGAAGAAATTGTTGCATTCTGTTTGACATTTTTGCTAAAAATTCACTTAAATTGTTAACGAACATGAACAAATTAGCAGTAAAATTTTTCTTCAATCAAATACTTTTTTCATTTGACTATTGCAACTTTTATTGATAAAAGGATTGTGGTGGATCAAAGTGAACGCTGCAATCATTTATCATGTCAAATAAAACCGTTAAAAGAACCATTCAGTGTTTTAAAGTATTAGAAGTGGTGCCATTTTCCATATCAATGATCCAGACTAAAATAAATCTATTTAAGCAGCTCTGAGGAGAGAAATCACATAAAAATGGTGGATCATCAATTCTGCTTTATCCATTTAATTGAATTGAACTCATAAAAGTTTAACTTAACAGAACACAGAGGCCGTTTCCTTGGGCGAAAGCTCTGGCATACAGCAGATCAACTGAATGATTTTCTATTTCTGCTGCAAGGAAGTGAAACTTAATGTGTGACACTTGTACACCCACACAGACACACACGAGGGGGAAAGAAAAAAAACAACTTATTCACATGACTCTTTACGCGTCTTTACGATGCATTGAAATGTATCTGAACTCGAGCTGTTTTTGTTCTTTTTGCAGGATAAGCATCACAACAGACGGGGGTCAGGGAGATTAAAGGCGGGATACATCTGATTTTGCAGTTTCACACATTTGCCAACCACTTCCTCTTCTCCTGTGTGATGCAAAATTTCAGAGGACTGAATGTAATGTGACAAAGGATTACCTTCAAAGACCTGACACCTATAAATTCTGGACCAGCGGCGATTTGACGATCCTGGGGTTTTTTTTACGCTTTTTGCTTTGAGAGCTGTCTGATCCTGATTCAGAGGCTGTCAGTCATGTTGGAGCCTGGATGTTTGGATGACGGGCCAGTCTGCGAGTTTGATCACCCGTCGTGTTTGTGCAGAAAAACAGATGAGCTGAACTCGTGTCATAAACGTGCTATTTTTTTCTCTGGACTGCCCGACCTGCCTGCTGACTGTAGCTTGGCTCACAAATGGATAGTACTATTACACTGAAGGGATTTTTGTGTTAAAGTGGAGGCAGATATGGAGAAACTAAGGACATCTGCTCTCTGGAGCCTTTTCAGTGATGAAATAAAGTGCAAAAGAATTTCCTCTGTTGAAAGTTTGACCCCAGTGGGTTAAGAACTAAAAACTTTCAAACTTGAAGAAGACTGAACAAGTATTTACTCAAAAAAACAAAAAACAAAACAAAACAAAAAATCTGGAGAACTCTCTCCCAGAATGCATTGCCCTATCAGAAAGAAACGTCCCACACGCGACTCTGATTTCTCGGCCATCGTGGTCCCCTCCATGCATGGATCCGGGTATCTTGAGTACACGGTGGAGACTCACGCCTCCAGGTCCCTCAGCGTCATGGAGGAGTTCAGACAGAAGGAGCTGCTGTGCGATCTGGTGCTGCACGTCACGCACAAGGACGGGACGATGGACTTCAAGGTGGGAAAACCTCCAGATTACATAAGCAGAATGCGGTTTGTGCTGTTTCATGGGATGTTTGACTCACAGTTTCTGGAAAAATCCAAAGTACCAGCAGTGTACGGAGCCCTAAAACTGACTTTACTTAGTACTACTTTATGAAAAAGAATTGTGGTTAGGCTTTAAACATTATGCAAAATTATGGGATTAAGGGGCAAAACATGAGCTACACAGTAGACAATCCAATTTTTTTTATATATAAACAGATTTAAAGAATTACAGTTTATATTTGAATTGCTTTGTATGTCAGTAACATTTGATTTTGAGACCTTTGCTCAGACAACACAGGACATTTGAAAATGTTACTTTAAGCTGAAAAATGAGATGAACAAGAAAATAAATGAATAAATAAATAATAAATGATAAATCATTCAAATCAATAAAATTAACTAACTAAAAAGGAAAAACCTTTTTGTTTTGTACCAACTGATTGGAGGTTAAATGTTAAAGCTTTTCTTTTTAAAGTCTGTAAGATTTTTATTCTTGAATTAACTATTTTATTTATTATGTTATATTATGTTTAAATAGTTATACTTCCTGGAGTTTTATGGCAAAGGTTCTGTTTATCATCCTCTTGTTAAAGCGAAGTAAAAAGCAGTGTTTTTGTATCATCAAATGCATTTTTGTATCCAGGTGCACAGGGTGGTTCTGGCCTCCTGTAGCCCCTATTTCAGAGCCATGTTCACCAGCAGCTTCAGAGAATGTCACGCCCAGGAGGTCACCCTGCGAGACGTCTGCCCCCAGGTGGTGGGAAAACTTATTGACTTTGCCTACACCTCCCACATCACAGTGGGGGAGAAGTGTGT
This sequence comes from Acanthurus leucopareius, assembly GCA_029814765.1. Lineage (NCBI taxonomy): Eukaryota > Metazoa > Chordata > Actinopteri > Acanthuriformes > Acanthuridae > Acanthurus > Acanthurus leucopareius. The sequence goes on from JAQMCX010000015.1 coordinate 6,669,470, forward strand.
GCTGCACCTTCTCTTGGCTGCTATGAGGTAAACAAACAGTATTCAAACAGGCCCCATTTGAAAAAGAGAAAATAACCCTGAGTCAGTGAAAACAGCTGGAAACATCTGCATGCAGACACAAACTCCACTTCTATTTTCTTGAAATCTTTCTGTTTTTCAGGATATACTAGTTAAAAACCATTAAAACAACATTTGAATATTTTGCGATGGTAAATATTCAAGAAGTAGTGATTTTTTTTCCTCATGTTTCTGTCTTTTACCATAAGGTATCAGATGGAGGATGTGGCCAAAGCGTGCTGCGATTTCCTCATCAAGCACCTGGAACCTGCTAATGTTATCGGCATCTCCCGCTTTGCCGAGGAGATCGGCTGCACTGAGCTGCACCAGCTGTGTCGAGAGTATATCAATACACACTTCAGCGAGGTGAGCTGCAAACACACAACTCACACAGGTTTTTTTTTCTTTGAAGTGAAGTCAGTTTTACTCAATGTTAAGCAAACACATGCAGACATATAATATCTTTACTGAGCCTCTAACAGGTTCCTGCCTCGAAGAAAAACTCTGAAAATGTCAAAGTGTACATCTTAAGATTTAATAATCACATTGACAAAAACAGACACCTGTAAACATTACCCATCTCAGTAATGATTTTTGGATTGATCAGTTTATTTCCAGTTTTTACCTGCCTGCTTTTTTTCCATCTCCTCTGCCTCCTTTTTCTTTTACTGAAGTAACTCCATCTTGGTCACATGAACCAGCTCTGCTTTTAGATCCTCAGCTAAAGTCTCTGGAGTTCGTGCTTTGCTATCGCTTGTTGCCAGTGTGTGTTGCCCTCAGCTCCTCCGCTGTGGCTCCCAGTGCTCCCAGCTCAGCGCTGATGTCAGAATGGGAGTTTATCTCTGTCTGAACCAAAGCCCTTGAAATACAAAGGGTCAGCAGCAAAAGCTGTCAGACTCTTAATTCTTTCTTTAGATCTTAAAGATGTGGATTGATTTTGCACAGACTGCATTAAGCAGGCATTAAGTCAGCAGTGGAGATACAGAACATTACAGTTTATGTGCATTTTTCTAAAAATCCCTTATGCATCACTAATCAGTCACACCTTAGCAGCACATCTCATTGGTTAATACTCTGCTTTATATCTTTCGTATTGAATAAATCAAATACATGCTGTGCTTTTGGGTTATGATAACTCTTGGAGCAGAACAGCTGCAGTGTTCAATGGTACCTGAATCCAAAGACCACTGATCCGTTTAAAGGACAAACTTAAGACTTCAGTTGCATTACAGCAGCAGGAGTTTATGCTTATTTTCTGTCAGTTCTTTTCACATCCTCTCTTTGTGTCTGTGTCTAATGTTTCTGGCTTTAACACCCACCTACCAACTCACATCTACGAAGAAATCCACACAAAGACATAAAATCTGAAGAAGGACTTAAATGTAGGATGCTTCCATCTGACCATGTCCTCTGTTCCAGGTGATTAAAGAAGACGAGTTCTTCAGTCTGTCTCACTGTCAGCTGCTGGAGCTCATCAGTCAGGACAGTCTCAAAGTGCTCTGTGAGTCTGAGGTGTGTGGCATCAAAAAAACCTTTTTAAAAACTTACCTGACAAGCATGTAAGCAACATAATTTAATCATTTTGCGTTCTGTCTCTTCTGAAACCCATTTTTCAATTCATGTTTTATGTTTGATTCATCAGTTTGTCCATTGCTTAATGAAATGCATTTGTAAAATTCATCAGGATTTGTGTATGAGTCTATATTGCTCAATATTTTGATTTTTTTGTGCATTATCATATGCATCACACAACAGTTGCCTCATGCTAACATGGTTCAAAATACCCCAAAAACTTCACGCAAACACCATTAGTTCAGCTTCTGACATGTGTGTATTAAACCAAGTGTTAATTTGTCTAAATAAATCCATGTCAGGTGTATAAGGCCTGCACAGACTGGGTGCGCTGGGACATGGAGGGCAGAGCCCCGTACCTACACGCCCTCCTGAACGCGGTTCATATCTACGCCCTGCCTCCAAAGTTCCTAAAGAACCAGCTCCTGTCCTGCCCCATCCTCAGCAAGGTCAGCCCTGCAGCATGTTTTTCAGCCCTGCAGCATGTTTTTCAGCCCTGCAGCATGTTTTCTCAGGGAAATGAATGGAAGATTTGTGCTGACACAGATTAACTAACAGGCTCTGTTGCTGTTAATTTAAGTAAAACTTGTGGTATTTGTGGTATTTGTGGTATTTGCTCTGTCATTTTTCCATTATCCAGCTACCATCAACAGGTTTTAATTTTCTGTTTTTTTTTTAATTCCAGGCAAATTCCTGCAAGGACTTCCTTTCAAAAATCTTCCAGGATATGACATTAAGGAAGTTGTCCCCTGCACCCAACCGTGGAACTCAACTGATCTACGTGGCCGGCGGGTACTTATCTCATGTAGTTTCCTCAACATTGCTTTGTTCTGCCATGCCTTACCAGGCTCCACTCTGTTGGCAATAAAAACCATTTTGGGTCCTGTGTCTGGTGATGCTGATCACCAGGAAACAGATGTTTATGAGTCAGGAACATTAATGGCAAACATGTTCACTTATAATTCCCGTGCTTTATTTAAAACAAACATTTAGGAACAGTGCAACTCTGACTTTAAGATGTGGATCACCTCATGGATTCAGAAATGTCTCATTCTGCCACCTAGTGGCTTTTTTTAGGTCGTTCTTTGTGTCAGAGGTGTTCTGCTTTCGTGTACGCACCCTCCTGTTCTTAAAGCCCTTTATTTATAGTAGGATACTGTATGCTTACATGTTTGACTCTGCATAAAGCTCAAGTGGGTTTTTTTTTTACCAAAGCAGCAAGTTTAAGATGCTGTTTTTGGTTTGTGAGGAAATCATTGACTACAGAACTTTAGGATCATGCTGACTGTGCTAAATTTTAAGTTGCTGAATGGTCATGTTCTTCTGTTTGTGTTGCTTTTTGTTGCGTGTCATCCTTAATCTAAGTAATTTGGCACAAGGCTTGTACAACAGAACAGATAGAGTATGCAATGTGATTTGACCAGCATGGTAAAAGCATGCATGGGTACATCAGCCTATGATGAACTGACCTTTTCACTGCTGTGCACTGGTATTCACCTTTGTTAAAGAATGCACTTTACAATCAAGATCATATTTGGATCAAAGTAGCCACTCACTGTTGCCTTTGTGCAGATATCAGCAGCATTCACTGGCCACCATGGAGGCTTATGATCCCAGGAGAAACATCTGGCTAAAACTGACTGACATGGTGTCTCCGTGCAGCGGTCTGGGAGCCTGTTCGCTGTTTGGACTCTTCTACACTGTAGGTTACACCGGTTATTCTTTACCATTGCAGCATTGCAGAGAGTTTTAATTCCTTAGCAACACTTGAAGATGTGATGTGATGCACAGCAACACAGTTATCTGTCATTTAAAGAAAAGACTTGGGAGGCACCAGATTACGTTTAGTGCCATTATACAGCCACCTTCCTGTGAACATTTGATGCTTAAGACTGTAATCGTTTGGCCGCTCGCTTTTCTCTCACCTGTCAGCTTCTGCCTGTCAGTCCTGAATGGACGGTTTGTTTTTACAAGTTTAAGAGATCAACATAATCACCGTCCTAATCCCTCTTGTTTCGTATATCCAGGTTGGAGGCAGGAACCTGTCGCTTCATGACAACACAGAGTCCAGCGCCCTTTGCTGCTACAACCCGATGACCAACCAGTGGAGCCAGCGAGCCTCGTTAAACATCCCCAGGAACAGGGTCGGGGTGGGCGTGGTGGACAGCTGCATCTACGCTGTCGGAGGCTCCCAGGGCTCCACACATCACAACACAGTGGAGAAGTGAGACACGTCTAAATGATCTTTGTGTATGAGGTTTTATGTTGGGAAGTAATTTGATTTTTAATATCATTTCCCTGTAAACACAATCTCAGATTAAGTGCAATTACTTCCACTGATGAAGTAAATAGCTGCTGTTTAACCTAAAGAGCAGTCAGGAAGTTTGCAGGTATTCCTCCCATAGCCAAATTAGACAACAACGTGGGCACTTTGAAAACATGTTGGGACACACTTCCCAGGAATGTTGATCTGGTCGGGAATGCTTTACATCTCACTGCCGCCACCGCCGAGCAGGGAGGGGTTTTAATGTGGTTATAGATCAGTTTCAAATCAATTAATCACCGAAAAAAACAACACACAAGTCAAGCCACCTGAGTGTTTCGCTTAATAACATTAGCTTTTCTTTTTCTTTTTTTTTTATCTCTATCAAAAGAACTGTGCTTCAAATGAAACCTCAATCCCCTTTTTAAATTGGAGGGTATAGCTTTCTAAAAGATGCTGGTCACAAGGGAATTATTACAACTCATCAGACGCCACTTGGAAGTCTTTTTCAGGAGAAGCTGCGAAATATAATGAAAGCTAATAAAACTATTGAAATGAAAATTAAATGTGAAACACATCAAAGGAGATGGTAACAATGGTTGGCAGGAAAAAAAAAAAAAAAAAAGCTCCGCTCTTGAGGATGTTTCCCAAATGAATCCAAGCAACATGTAAGAGATTCAACAGGGAGCTAAACCTCCTCTCAGCGTATTAAGTAGGCTAAATTGAGATTGTGTATCATGTTTTATAGCTAAACGTTGGTTTGCTGTGATGGTTTCAGAGTTCAGAGCGCAGGGTCAGTGTCAGTGCAGTGACTCATGAAGTAACTTGGAATTAGTGCTTGTCTCAAGGGCACTTAACCAATGTGAGGTGAGAGAGCAGCTTATATAATATCAGCCGGCCTCCTATCAGCTTATTACAGCTGGAATACAGTCAGTGACAGGAACCTAGACAACTTTTTAATCATTAACCAGTCGGTGAAAAAGCAATCCGGCTGCCTCATCATGATTCAGTCCTTTGTTGTTGTTACACCTTGCATAATTTGCTTTGGCATTTGCAAAGTTTCCAGTATTGGAAATAGTAGTAAAACGCTTTGGTGATAAGCTTTTGTTCGTTCCTGCCGAGAGTTAGATAAGAAGTTTAGCACCTATCTCTGTCCTATTGGCTAAATGTGAGGCTACAACTAGCTTAGCTTAAAAACCAAAGCCAAAACAGTTAGCATGGCTTTTTCCAAAAATAATACATATTTAAAAATACACTTGCTAACAGCTTTCAGGTTTGCTAATTAATCTTTTATATTTTTTTCAATTAATTCTTAAAAAATAAAAAAGCAGGCTTCACCTGACTAAGATATAACCTGACTCTTGTTCCACCAAAAACCTCATTTATAATTTTTACAGTTAGATTTTTCCCTGAATTAAACGAATGTGATGTGGATGCTAATGACTTAAAAGGTGCTTGTAGGTGGATTTTATTCCCAGTTCAGACAAGGGAAAGGCAGTTTCCCCCTTTTATTAGTTTTATGCCAAGCTTAACTATTTATATCCTGCCTATAGCTTTATATTTGACGGACAGACTCAGGTGGGATCAATCTTTCATTTAACTTTCAGAGAGAACAAATATTAGCTTATATGTAAAAAATGTAAAGGTTCTACTGTGTTAAATACATTGAAAAGGACACTTGGCTTAACACAATGATAAGATTAATTTGACCTTAGACATTAAAATCTACTTTTTTACAAAGGTACAGTTGGCTAAAAGTAAAAACCGGTGGCCTTTCTTGACTCTGTCTGCTCTCATTGCTGTTGACCTCTTTGGCTTCAAATAAAGCTTGTCAATAGTTGCCAAACGTGGTTGCCAGCTTAATCTAATCCACTTAAAGTTGCCTGGCTCATGTAGATTGAGAAGGTTGCTGCGTGCAGCCGCTGCCCTCTTCTGAACCACTTGGCATTTTTTTCCAGCGCTGGCACATTAATTTGATTGTATTTATTGACCAACATTTAACGTCATTAGGGAGTTGTCAACAAATTAAAACTACGTCCGATGAATTAACTTCACACCCGCTGTTTGTTTTGCAGGTGGGATCCAGAGTCCGATCGTTGGACCTTTGTTTCCTCGATGTCGGTGGCCCGTCTGGGTGCAGGAGTGGCGGCGTGTGGGGGGGCTCTCTATGTGGTCGGTGGGTATGACGGGCAGAGCCGCTGGAACACTGCTGAGAAATACCAGCCTGACACTAACACCTGGCAACAGCTGGCACCCATGAGCACCATACGCAGTGGACTGGGTGAGTGTGTGTGTGAACTCTTGTCTTTATGAGATTTAGACAAACAAATCAAAGTCCTTTGTGATGTTTGAGTCAGTTCAGATTTGATTTAGTCGAGATAAAAGTGTTTTTTTTACGCTTTTCTTTATCAGTATTCTCACTTAACATCTTGGTGTGTGCGTTTTGTCCTTTAGAGCAGTTGTTCAATATTAATTACTTCCTTGTTCAAGAGTTCAATGAGAAGATTGATACCATTTTTTATCTGCATGTTTAACATGAGACCAGAGCTAGCAGACAGTCGTTTGAGCTTATAATAAACACTGGAAACAGGAGAAAACATTGAGATTTGTGCTGTTTGAGATAATTAAATCTGACCTTGTATCTCCAAAGCTCATTTTCCTGGTTTCCATCCAACTATAGAACTACTTTTAACCAAATTTTGAGGTAATCGACAAAAAATAAAAAGTCAATGAGAGCTAATTTCTGATCAAATTAGGAGAGTTTTTCTAAATTTTGCTCTTTTAATCAACCTTTCCTGATGCAACACTTTATAGCGCAAGTAAGAAAACATTTAACAAAACATTACTCTTGGAGTCTCCACTGCAAGAAACAAACCACTCTTAACATTAAGCTACTCACTTTTTTTTTTTTAGCAACACATAAACTAGTGAGCAAAGCTAAAATAAGCTAACCCGCTCCATATTTATCTCCATTTTTGCCAAAATGTAAAACTATCCCTTTAACTATCCCTCTGTCTGTGTTTACAGGATTGGTATGTGTGAACTCGTACCTGTACGCAATAGGAGGGTATGATGGGCGGAACCAGCTGTGCTCTATGGAGTGCTACAATATAGCCAGGAACCAATGGGAGCCCAGGGCGTCCATGCACTACTGTCGCAGTGCACACGGAGCAACGGTCCACCAGGGACGCATCTTCGTCCTCGGTCAGTCAAATCATGAATCAAAATATATGAAACTGAGAGCTCAAAAATGAGTTTAATGAAAATCTTTGCACACAGTGTGTTAGTGTTTGTGGTAGTGATGGCACACTCACATAAATACATGATCAATGATCTTTTAATAACACTAATAAGAGCTGTGTGTTTCGCCTCATTGGGCTCATCAGGATCTAGTTAAGAAGTTTTTTTTAATTTACTCATCTGTTTTTCTTTCTCCATTAATTATTTTTAACTCTGATCATTTCCTATTTTAATTTAACCACCTCATCCTTTCTTACTCATTAATTCTTCTGCGTGTGTCACTAAAGAGTGCATCATGTAAAGTTTTTGATGACTCTTGCATCGATCTCTATTGATTATCTAAGGTCGAGCCTGTTTTCTGTGCCATCACTGATTAGTACACAGACAGTCTGATGTATTTAAGCCCCCTGTGCCTTCTCATGAGCCTGAGCATATTTTTGTGGGCTGAGTGTGCCATCGCTACCACAAAACACTCATATCTTATCTTTTCTATGTGCTAAATTAAGTTTCATTCAGTATTAAGTCCATGCAAGCGCAGCAAAAGTCTTTTGTAGAAGATATCTATGCGTGCAGAGGTAATTATAATACAGCTTGTTAAGTAATTAAATCGTCCTGATTAATGAGTAGACAGTTGGGTCAGGAGGTGGCCAGTGAGATCCTCTGTTAGTACAGTGTGGGCTGTTTTATTTCTAATGTGACTCAGTGACTCTGTGTTAATTAAATGGAGCGGTTCAGTGTGGTTGAGAGTAAACTGAAGTGCAGCAGGCAAATGAACCGTCAAATTTTGAAAGAATTACAAACCACTTTGGCAAAAGTAAAATTTGCCTTTTTCAAAAAAAATCATCTCACTAATCCATTTATAAACTGAAAAAATAAATTACATAAAGGCAAAATAATTAGATTCAATTATTCATTGACACAACTGTTGAACACTTCCCTAACTGGTGTGTTAACAGCTTCATTAATCATGTGTGTCCGTGTGTGTGTCTGTGTGTGTGTGTGTCCATCCAGGAGGTTTTAACCAGCAAGGCTTCCTGTCCAGCGTCGAGTGTTACAGCCCGGACAGAAATGAATGGACGTGCGTCACCGACATGCCTGTTGCACGCAGCGGCATGGGCGTCGCTGTTACCATGGAGCCCTGTCCCGGCAGCCTGCCAGAGGAAGAGGAAGGTGAGGAAGGGGCCACGTAAAATGAGGAGGAAGTCGGATCAAGTCTGCTGATCCAGTTGCGAGTGTTGCTGCTTTCCAAGAGGCGGTTAAGTGCAAAAGACATTCCAGTATGAAAAAACTCCCTTTATTTTTCCGCCCTAATGGACCTCGATTGTGCCGCACCATTGAGTGCTGCAGGTATATATTCTATGAGGACGATGAAGAGGGAAAATTATACTTTATACACCTGCTCAGGAAGCAAGTGATGGAGACAAAGTGGTAGCATGACGGTGACCTCGCAATGAATAAGGTGCTACTGATGCAATCTCAAATGATGGTAATATTTAATTCAAAAAAATGTCATTCCACAGATGTTTTTAAACTCTCAGTGTTCAATTTTATTTGTAAATTTACAAAGTTTGAATGACCTTCAGTGTCCTGATTTCTAATTCCTCTCTTTGGGTTGTATCTCTACCTCTGACTGTGTCTAGATGAGCACTTTTTTCTTAATGTATTTTCTTTTATTTTGTGCCACTATACATAGTTTCACACAAAACTGCCATATTTTTGAATTTCAGTGATTTTTTTTTTGTGAGCATTCACTATATTTTATGTTTTGTTTCTGAAAATAAAGTTAATCAATTGTGTGAATGATAAATTGATAAATATTTTATTTCTGCACCAGATGTTTAGTGTTGGAATTTTTTTTAATTACCTTATTTTTGTAGCTTTGAAGCCCATTGCTGACATATTATTAAGATAAATGACAAAAAAAATGGAAAAAGCGCAAAAAAACAACAATCATAAAAAGAAAATGAAAAACATGCAATACATCAAATATATAAAGAAAAAACATAAATCTTTAACCCCTTTAGCTATTCGCAGCCACTTGCTCTCCCATTTGTTCCCCATTATGTCTAATTCTTGTAATTTACATTTTTCTCATTTACACTGATGTTGGTCAAGAAAAAAAATATGTTCATTGACCTCTTGTGATGTCAGTCATGAGCTGCATCCTTTGAAGTGTTTTCCTAACATGTAACAGCATAGGCTTAACCACTAGATGGTGGAATAAGTCTAATAAACAGCTGCACACCTCAACACTAAAATGAGCTTTCTGGGTTGTTTTTTTTTTTTTTATAACCCTGAAAGAACTCCCACGACACTGACAGCTCAGAAATAACAAAGCAACAGAAAAAAATGGGCTCTAAATCTGTTCACATCCTGACAAACTCTTACATATAACCAAATTATAATAAATACAAAACATGCATATTATGAGCAATGATATTATGTTTGGACCAAGAATGTATGTTGGTGTTTTATGGCTTGGAGAATAATGGGAGTCAGCCTGAGGAGCTCTCACAGCAAGCTTTATCTAAGCAGTCCTAAAGAAAGAAGGTACTGGAGTCAGTTAGTCATCAACCACAGACGTCACTTGTGTGTTTACTTATCTCTCTCTCTGCACTGCTGTTCTCTCTCTCTCATCAATGGCTCACCTGCAATTATCCCAGCAGGCCACCAAAGAGGACAGTTCTGGACAGAGCTATTATTTAAATACAGCCTCAGTCCTCGTCTCATGTGGAGATTTGTGACAGAAGAGACACCAGAGAGGGAAAAAAAACTGGTCATGTTTGTTTTATCGGTTTTCTGGAATAATAGATAGGCAGGTGATCGTGGTCGCGTGTTTGTCTCCTTTTGAATATCTCTCAGATTTCAAACTCGTGGGCGCACGGCGCATTGTGAGCGTTCGTTTATTGACAGACCAACCTGTTGGGCGATGAGCAGGAATGGAAGTCGTGGCAGAGGAGGAAGCTGCAGAGCTCTGGTTTGTGCCTTTCGGGCCCCAGAGAGTGAGAGCGGAGACAGACGAGGGAGTAGAGGGCTCTTACTCACTACTTAAAGCCCCCTACACAAGAGCAAGTGACTCACATGGTGAACGCATGACGCAGGCATCTCACACACATGCACACACTCACACACACACACACACACATTAGGGCATGGATACACAAACACTCGTGCGCCCGTACACAAACACATTTGTTCTTTCTATCTGTCACACACGCATATGTGTGTGCGCACGCTCGTGCAAAACAAAGCTGGCTGTCTCTTATTCACAGGCTGTGGAAACAGATTTGCCTCAATGCCTTCATTGTCTCATGGGGGGGTGGGGGGGTTGGGGGGATGGAATAGAGAAAGAGATGTAGCACTGTACAGCAGGGAGATTTGCCTTTCATAAAGAACCAGTGGAGAAAAATTAGTACACATACAGATGTAGCTGTTGTCCATCTTTTGCATGCTTGTTGCACTAATGCTGAACAGTTGCGCAACCCCAAGAGGAACTGCTGGAGGAGAGAGAGAGAGAGACTCAGAAGAGATGCAGGGGCGGAGAAAGGCTGCTGCCATCTATTAGACCGCTAATAGCCGTTTTTGCTTAGTTCTTCATTTTTTGTCCACAAACTAAACATGACGCTCTCAAATCAGTGACTTAATCACGTCGTAAAGTCATCGCTTTGCCGCACAGTTGCACCAGCAGATGTGAAAGTACAAAACTTGGGCCTGTGACTTGAAAGTGCTATAGGAGCCCGGAGAGTGTTCGTTCTGCATACTTAAATTCTTTGAAGTTTTGCACACAGTTCATGCTTAGCCAATCGTATTCAAGTGTAAGAACATGTGAACAGTGATAGAATCTAAACAAGCTCATCTGATCATGAACTATTGCATAATGGAGCTTGCAACTATGCAGCATGCGGAAATGTGCATGGAGGGATTATAAAGTCTATAGGAGCTCAGAAATACTATAAGTGACAGTACAGTATGTTGTAACGTGGGGCCGTCCAGCCCTTCACAAGTCTGTTCACTGGGCGAAGGAAGCCTGAAGGGGCCAGAGCAGCCTGTTCTATCACTGAGTATTACAAGAAGGCTTATCCTGTTGGATATGGCTTATTCTGCCTTATTCAGAACTGCACGCTGGCAGGAGGTAGAATCAAGCCTCTATAGGATCTAAAGAGGTGGGAGAGGGGGGACTTTAACACCAGTGGGCCTATAGCTAGGTTTGTGTAGGTGTGACCTTGGGAAGTGATGACCTCATCAACATCCCTGCCTGCAAAGCTAATCTGTTACATTCTGAAGGATGCTCCTATGATGGAGCCACCCATGAAGGTGACATTGGTAAGCAGGCCGGTGGCGTAAAAACACCCTTCAGCCAGGCACGCGCAAACACATTCAAATGAGGATTATGTGCATGCAGATGCACGAGAGTACTTTACATGCATGCAAATATTGCACCTATGCTAGTCACGTGACACAGACGTGAAGATTTATATTCACTGTCAGCATAAAGTACTTAAACTGCTTTAACTACATAAAACTTGGTGTAAAACTCCTCACTTAACATCAGCTGATCATCCAGATGCCTGCAGCAGGTGTTGCAGAATGATGGTGGTTAAAAGGTCAGACTGCTTTCTCTAATCTGACCCTAAGTAACGCCATGTCTCACTCACTCAGTGGCTGACGCATGAAACTCAGCATATTTACTTTTCCTGGAAATGTTGGACCTCATTTTTATGCAACACATTTACTCATATCTGGGAAACACCCAGCAGGCGAGGGTTCAAAGCTTTGCTCAAGAGTTTTGGTTTTTTTTTTTTAACCTCAGAGCTGCTGCTGCTGCCCTGGTTTAACTAAAGAGCCTCCAATGATGTTAACATGTATGACAGTGTCAGCTTATATGAAAGGCCCTGCCCTCTTCTCTGTCAACAGATGCCCTTGAGCAAGGCATGTCCAGCTGATGCAGTGAAGAGAACAGAAGACAGACTGGTGGAGCTATTATGAATATTAGTGGAAAGCAGAGCATATGTGCATAATGTAACTCAGCCAATAGGCCTATATGTTGCATAACTTTTATAAGCGGTCGTACACAGAGTTTCATCTCCTACATTCCTCACACAAATGGTTCTTATTCGTTTGTTTATTTATTTTATGTTTTCTATATTTAGTGTGTTACAGTAAAAAGAATACAATTTATGTTTGCATATTGGACCTTAATGACCTTTGCCGACGCAAACATATGAAAGCACACGGGTATGCGTGCGTGCGTGCGCGCGCTCGTGCACACTCACACACGCACGCGCGGAACAGAAAGAGCTGATACTGTGATCTTAAGCATCATATCATGACTCGCTTGGCCTGATGTATGTTATAGTATCATTTACACTCATAACAGAGGTCTGCCAGAGGTAAAACAACATCTACTTCGACCACATAAATATATATATAGATATAGATATAGATATATGAAGAACATTTATCTCTGTAGGCATTCACAATGTGAGTTGAAAGTGACCGTATACTTTTAAATAGCATTCTGTCATTATGAAACAATTCCCCTGTCATTTCTGCAGTGACATACAGTGTGTCAGGGATCTTTGCATTGAGTTTCGTGGAGAATCATTGTAATTATATGCAGAGAGACTGCTGTTTTTTTCGTTAGTGATCGGAGCCTGTCTGTTGTGGGCATGTAGTGCGGCCGACTGGTCTGTGTGTTCACTTCAACTGTGTTTCTCTCAGACTCGAAGGAAAGCATGAGTGGACGGTTTCAAGCTCCCCTCTCGCTGAATTGATTCTACTATGGGTTCTCCAGAAACACTGCGCTGAAACATGGGGGAGCGACACTTTAAATTATTCCTCAAGCTCGTCCCTTTTGACACTTTTAACACGCTGTGTTTGACTAATTCAAGTTCAAAGTTATGTGTTATAATTTTTGATGCCGCTAAAACGTACGCACTTGCAAGTCACACCCGCTTTACTGAAAATGCACGTTTCCAGCTCCCCCCTGTACCCAAAGATGGTATATTCCACAATTTATTCCAGGGAAAGACTGACAGTTTTTTGGGTCATGAAGCAGCTGTTCAAGTCAGTGGTTCGCCCTCCCTCCGCAAGAATAAGGAATTAGTACATTTCAAATTAGATAACGACAAACGTTGCTGCAAGAAGAGAAAAAGTATGACATTGTATCCATGGCACAAAATAAACCATTTAAAAAAAGGAAAAAAAATAATAATTGCAAAAAAAAAAACAGTTTTGTCACAGTTAATTTTTCATACATTTATTCGAACAGTGTTGTGTGTTTTGTTAATAATTGCAGCTGTTTAAGTGCAACAGAGTCAATGAGTAGAGCAAACTCCTTTTTAAAATTGTTGTGATATCAAAGGTTGAGAACTTGCGTCTCCCTCACACACAAAGACACATACTGTAGCAGACCTACAGTAGAAAGTGGAGTTAAACAATGGTGGAATTACTGTTGACCCTTCTTCAATAAATTCAGTCAATGTTAGGTTGAGCCTTAAGCATCTGCCTCCTGTATTGGTTTAGATTACAGTTTTCATTCTTCCCCTGATACAAACGTAAACAGTTCAAACATCCAAACAGATATGGCTATTCAACCTGGCTATTATAAATTTCATGATCAGCATACGTCTCAGGATTCCTTTAAAATGTATGCAAATCACCATTTGGAATGCTTGAGTCCATTTGTGCGTTTACCGTAATACTGTAGCCTACGTGTGAAACGACATTCTTTATGTGGAGTGACTGAATTTGTGCGCACTGCATACTCCTGATTGTTTTTGTGCATATATGTGTGTGTCAGCGTATAAGTGTGTGTGTGTGTGCATGCAACGTGGGTCAAGCCCCTTGGAAACAGCAGCAGAGGTCCTCTGCTTTTAAGTGGATTAAAACTCCAGCACAATCCCCAGGGCCAGCAGGCATTGGACAGACTGGGTGTAGTTTAGATGAGGACTTAAGACTGATTATCTCTCATGCTGCCTTTGTTTTTGCTGCTACTGTTGCCTATATGGATAATACCGTACAGTATATGGGAATCTGTATGCTGCACATATTAGCAGGGAGACAATTAGCTAGTCAGCCTGAAAATCAGTGTTGTATTCTGCCATCTGTGTTAAATCTTCTGCTGAGTTTCAGCCCAGCTCCACTTTGAACATCAGCTGTTACCAACTTTGTCGTGCTGCCGCAGTGGAAAGATTCCTCAGCTCTGAATGTATACCTGCAGAGTGTTTATGTTTAGTCTGCTGTCATACAGCCTGTCTTATCTACACTATGATATGTGATCTCCTGTTATGGTTTCCCCAAGACTCAGCATGTCACTTCCATACTTCTTGCAATGTGTCAGCACCAATTAAATGGGTCAATATTTCTATTCTTCATATTTTACATACTACAAAAATCTCTTGGTACCTGACTAAATATTAACCTGCGTGCCTCAGTCATGAGCCACTGGTGTCTCATATGCCAAAAAAAATTGTTAATAATTTAAAGTGAAAATGTGGAGTCCATTATATTTAATACCTTAATTATACTGGTAAGCATACAGTAAAAACCATATTAAGGGTCACTTTTCCTAAATAAATGATATTACGGTTTGGGACACATTCTCTTTTAATGTTTCTGTCAATCAATATATCATTGTGAATATAGCTAATGTTTTCCTTTTTATGACCCCCACATGGTCTTCATAACCTGTATCATCATTTTAAGATTTACGAGGCTTGGAACAAATGGGACAAATTAAACGATGAAGCTCTTTTCACTTCCACACATGTTGGATCAGAGGAAGAGCTGTTCTTTTATTCAGTGAGCATCACTAGGTTATCAAAAGCAATGACAATAACAGTGTATAAATGAAGACACATTCTGTATAGTCATAATGCTTCGGGTGCAGATGTGGCTTCCGAAATCACATTATCTGCTTTGTCTCTGTCCCTCCCTCCTTCCCTGTTACTGTCCATTGTAAACAACCCAATCATGCAGAGATGCTATAAAATTAGTGTTTAAGGAAGTAATGACAGTCAAACAGCGGTGCTCCTAGCCAACAAGATAACAATGTTCCTTGGCATACAGAAGGCAATGTGCTCTACTTAACTGACTATGTATTTTGTTGAACCAGTGAATTTATTTCAAACGCTGATGCCATTTTTCTATATTTGTTACTTTGTAGACTATAAAAACCAAAGTCTGCACGCTACGGTGAATTTATCAAACAATGTCTTTGACATGTAAAATGTGGGTTTAACCCTGTGGGTTTATAAGCATATTATAATTTGGGTCAGATGCTGTAAAATATATTTGGTATTGGCAGCTAAATGGCGGCTAACCCTAACCCTAGTTTGTAAAGTTAAATATGTCTGATTAAAACTTTCACTTGCCTGTCAAATGCAACTAATTCTCAGTTTTGTTGGATATGTCTTTGCTTATTGTTGTTTTTTCAAGAAAAGCTTCATAAAATTAAAAGAAGACAAAAGGTGGTCAAGCATGACACTGGTGTCAATGCCGGACCAGAACCAGTGGAACCTTTTTATAAACTAGTTGTACCTACATAAAAGAAACACTCTAGATGTGCTGATTCACTGTGAGTTACTGTTTTCATATGTAATTTGTTACTTAGGTTAAGAAACTGATTACAAAAGAGTCATTAGCAGTTTCTGGTGTTCGTGGTATGAACCTCGGTGATAACGCACTAAATTTACTGTTAGAATTATTGCCATTTTTCAGTGTCTTTGAATTGAACACTTTTATAGTGAAAGAACAGCAGCAGAAAATGTCATTTGCAAGTATCATAATACAGTGTTAGGAGAGTGAAGCATAAACACTGAGGCCGTTATCAATGAGATGAAATTACAAACAGTAACACTAGATTACATGATGCTGTGTTTCCTGTGAATCTGATTCCTGCTCAAAAATGGTGGATTTTACCTCAAACAATAAAAACGACTATAAAGACGAATAATCACAGAATGAAAATACTGTACATGTTAACCATATATGGTATAAAAAAAACAGAGTTTATTCAATGAAAATTATAAGGGTTATAACTTTAAATTCTAATGGGATGACTTCATCTTAAGAAAAAATGTAAAAGCAAGCTTGTAGTGTAAGAAAATATTAAGGTTATTACTTGTTTTGAATAGAACAAGATATAACCAAGGCTCATTCAATACATGGGCAGCATTTCCCTCAGCCTGCTTCAAGTCTCTTAATGTCTATCTGTGTTACTTTCACAGCCAATCAAAAATTGATGCAGGTTTAGCAGGCGATGAGGTGTTGTTCCCACCGTTCAGGCTCTTTTGCACCAGTTTATCGTGGACATGTTTTCTGAAAAGGTCCCTGAAGAGTTTGCTGCCGTTCAGAGTTAAATATGGCCTGGACACAACTGATATTTTATTGTGGTATTTTTGTCTTTGCATGACAGTCAAAATAATTAAAGTATTTCTGACAGTGAAGGGGGCATTTAACAAAGACAAGTTTATTCTCCTTGGTAAATTTGAGACTTTTACTTGTAATTAGTCCCAGAATGCAACAACTTGAACAAATCAGTGGTGCAATACACTACTGTGTGACACATAAATGTGATTACAACATTTAAAATTTTGTTGCCTTATCCTCAAAACTCTGAATTATTGCATTTTAGATTTAAGAAGAAAACCTGTCAGATGGCTTTGAAATATATAATCAGTGTCTGCTTGGTTGTTATGGAAGTTCAAAACCGCCATGTTTTCGAGAACTTTTTTAATGCCGTTATCTTCATATCAGGACTTAATTATTTCATTATCTTGAAGAAACAAGCTTTGCTATCTTGAAATACTGAGATAATCAACCCGTTATCATGTGAAAACAAAGGTTGTTCCCTCTTATTACTTTTGTTTATCAGGGATCAGGAGTGCCATGCCAACATGCATATGGTTTTGACAAATGTGGCGCATCAAGAAGTAACCATTACACATGATCAATGCATCAGAATATGTTTCAATTTTACTTACTTATATATATATAACTTATTATTCCATTAAGTAGCCATAAATGTGAGTAGTGTATCTTTGTGGTTCTGCTATGCTAACAAGGATTTTTTTTGTAATTGCCTATTAGACGGTTACATAACTGCTTTAATTTGACCGCTGCATGTTAGTCTAACCCTTACAGTAATTAGCCATAACATGAATCCTTAGGGAAAATATTCCTTCAACATGTTATGTATTTTAATATTTTTTTTTAACTGAGACAGTTTGAAGTGGTGTGGGATCCTGGGATTTTTTTTGTTTGTTTAATTTCATTGCTGAACAGCCACCACTGCAGATGGAAATCTAACAAAGGTAATGTATTAAAGTTTAATACATGTTACTGTTATTCACGATTACCGACTTCCTTTCTTACTCTCTGAATGGTTTTATCCCGGAAGACACCAACAGGAGACAAAGTGAACTGCACCTTTGCATTGAATAAAATTACAAATGTCTCAGAATTTAAATGTTGTTGAAAACATCGGCGAACAGCAACAAAAAGTGGCTAACAAACCGAAGCAAATTTGTACACAAAGAAAACAGATTCACTGTTAACTGTGACATTTGAAAATTTGTACGAGTGAAGTCTGGTTTCAATTTGAAAACCTATATGTTGCTTTGTTCTAATCAGATTTGAATAAAAAGTGACGTAGTTACGTTTCGGTTGCCGACTCTTTGGCCGTCTTTTGTTGCTAACCAACTGAGACGGATCAGTCACCCTAAAATAAGCAGAATTACAGTCATTGCACAAAGAAGCTTAAATACAACATACAATTGTAATTGCAGTGATCATTGTGGCTTTTTCTCCACACTTGCAGTTTGGAAGGGCATCATTTTCTTTCCACGGCAGAGTTTTTACATGGTGACGCCCACAAAAGACCGTGATTGGATGGACCCTAAACCTGACCCTGACCCCCCACCCCAACCGTGACCATTCATTTCTCTTAAAGCCATTGTTGCAAGTCAACCATTCAAGTGCAATCAAGGGCAGAGATAAGTTGGGCCTGTATCATTTTTCTGGCAGGAAAAAAAAACACATTACACAGTCATTATGTTTAAATTTAAAGAACATGTGTAACATTTATCCCAGGAAGTTGGTGCCAACATTGTCCTTAACATGGCAGTTGCTACATTCAGTTCCTCAGTCACATTATCTGCTATCTGACCACAGAAATTGAATAGAAATTCACTCTATTCGCGGCCACTTGTTTACTTTTTTGTAGTTATTTGATAAGTCATTCCATTGTTCTCCACAAAGAGAATTGCATTTTTTTCCCTTTTTTTCTCCCCACATTGTGGCATTTATCATTAAACTTGTCTAAGCAAAAGTTTTCAGCCTTTGTGATTTTTCAAAAATTATGTTGCCAGTAAAACAAAGGTCACTTCAGCTGAAGGATTAATGACACTTTTTCTATTTAATTCTACCACATTTCTTTACCAAACTGAGCCTGAAAACTCTCCTTCTTCCTCACGACACATCTGGTTTCCTAGGACACTTGCGGTTGCCTAGGAATGATGTTAAGTTTTACATTGTGATGACATCACCCTACCCCCGATCCTCGGGGTTGCCGTGGCTCAAGAAAAGCAGGTTTAAGTGGCCGGAACAGAGTCAATTTTAATGTCTGAGAACGAGCGTTTTTGCAATGAAAATACTCAAATTTTTGTTCAGAAACCAGTTTCAACACCGGTCCCTGGTTGGTGGAAAAGCCTCAGGGGTGAAATGGGATCAGGCCCCACAGAACCCCACTGTGTGTGCGTGTGGTGGATACACTTATACCTGCATGTACATGTGTGCTTACATGTGTGCATGTCTGTGAGTGTGTGTATGTATATTGGTGTGTGGGCGTGGATGAAAGTGCATGTGCATTGTGTGTGCATGTGTGTTCATGTGTGTGTGTGTGTGTCTACTCCCGCCAGCCTCTAATGGGGATCATGTGTGGAGTCAGCAGCGCAGACACACAAAAACATGCTAACCCCCAACCCCCCATGCACGGTCCGCATTAACACGCATGTGCACGCACACTTACACACACACACAGACACTCTCACACACATACACACACACAAACACACACAGACCTGCACAAAAATACACACACAGAGCATGCCTCAGTCAGCGAGTTAAGAACAACTCCTAGGGGAGATAAAGCACCAGTTTCTGTGTGTGTGTGTGTGTGTGTGTGTGTGTGTGTGTGTGTGTGTGTGTGTTAGTGTAAATTTGTAAGAATGTGTACGAGTGTGTGTGTGTGTGTGTGTGAGTACAGTTGTATGATTCATATATCTGCAGCAGTGCATTGTGGGTAAATCTCCTGCTCCAGCAGCAGATGTTTTTGTCTGAAAATGAATCTCAGTGATCAGTCAGGCGGGAAAAAGCTGCAGATCTTTTAGATTTTTACCGCAAACGTTTTGATTCTGAAACTAAAAAATAAAGTTCAAGTCGCTCTGAATCAGTTTAATTGTGCATTTATGGTAAATTCCTCCCCATGTGCAGGTTTTTCAGTGTGTTTCAGTGTGTTTCTGTGTGTTTCTGTGTGTGTGTGTGTCTGCAGGGCATCAGCGTGGTGGAGCAGGAGCAGCTGGACAACATGATGATCGAGATGGACGGCACAGAAAACAAATGTGAGTCCAAACATTAACGTCCCGTCACAGCGTCTCCTGACGGGCCGGAGATCCACCGTCGCAGCAGCTCAGAGTCAAACACATGTGAAGTCAAACGCATTTAAAAAAAAAATGTGTTTACTGGAGGCACATTTGTCCCAAAGTGGCAGCGAGAAGCATAAATACAGACGGCAGCGAGACGCAGGAAACAGATCTCTGCTTTAAACAGCAACACAAACCGAAAAGCCACGTTGGTTCATTTCAATCAGGCTGATGAATCATTTCACAGCAGAGACGCTAACGATGTCAGAAGAGATGAAACCTCATTCATGTGGAAGGGTTTTAATTTTCTTTCTGTCTCTGAACACGAGAAACACAGTTATGAGCAGGTTTACACAGAAAACACGAGCTCAGATGTTCCTGTCCAGTCACAGTTTAGAAGAATTTAATCTCTGACGGCAGGAAAACAAATCAAAATCTTCTTTTTAAGGTCAAACTCAGCAATTTAAACTCAGATAATATAAGCAAAGCTACTTTTTAGTGAGTAAATACTTTGAAAAGTTATGTACTTCTATTATAATAACAATAAAAAGCCTGAAGTGCCAAACATGTTTAAGGAAGTTAAACTGAACCTGAAAGTAAATAACAAGAAAGAACATTTAAAAACACCAACGAACGTCCAAACTTAACAAACACAGGGTGACTAGTTACTGATTGTCAAAGTAATTTGATTACTTTCCCGTCAAACAGCTCAGTTTGGGGCGAACGCCATCCTGGGAGTGTCCCTCGCCATCTGCAAGGCCGGCGCAGCAGAGAAAGACGTCCCCCTGTACCGCCACATAGCCGACCTGGCGGGAAACACAGAGCTGGTGCTGCCGGTTCCTGTAAGCCTCAAACGCACCGCACAACATCTGCAGCTACAACATCTGCAAACACACTGAGAACATCTGCAAACACACCGAGAACATCTGCAAACACATGGAGAACATCTGCAAACACATTAACAACATCTGCAAACACACGCAGAACATCTGCAAACACACTGAGAACATCTGCAAACACACGCAGAACATCTGCAAACACACGGAAAACATCTGCAAACACACGGAAAACATCTGCAAACACACGGAGAACATCTGTAACACCAACATGTCTTTAAGAGAATTTACATCCGAATGCAAACGTTTGTTTTAACTGGAATGTAAATGAAAAAAACTCACAACCCCTGACACATCTGGCTCAGCTGCTTTGACTTAAAGTCACATCTGTCTGGTGACGTCTATTAACACAATGTTGTGCTTATCGAAAAAGGTTTAAGTTAAATTATTTATTAGTTTTATTTTCTCTTCTCACTTAAAAACATTTGTTTATTGCACCGTAACTTCGTACAGTTTAGAGAATCACAACATGTTTGATGTCTGCGAGATGGAACCTGCAGATGTTCACAGATGTTTCTCCTGTAATGAGCTCTTCAGGCTGCTAAAACGTTGTGAAACTTTCCTTTAAACTCTACATCTCCTCTCCTTGTCTCCTCTTTCTTCTCCTCTCCTTCTCCTTCAGGCCTTCAACGTGATAAACGGAGGTTCTCATGCAGGTAACAAACTGGCCATGCAGGAGTTCATGGTTCTTCCCGTCGGAGCTGAATCTTTCAAGTAAGAACAATTTACTCTCATTCAGAACCTGAGAAGAAGCTCAAACACGATCATGTTTGAACGTTGATGATCTCCTCCTCCTCCTCCTCCTCCTCCTCCTCCGTCTCTCAGGGAGGCGTTGAGGATAGGAGCGGAGCTGTATCACACACTGAAGGGGGTCATCCAGGAGAAATACGGCCAGGACGCCACCAACGTCGGGGACGAGGGAGGTTTCGCTCCCAACATCCTGGAGAACAGTGAAGGTGAGGAGGAGCAGGAGGCTCAGATCCTCCATCTCTGATCCACAGCAGCTGTCAACTCCTGCGTTTACAGTTGCATTCTGGGTCGTCAGTGCACAAACTCTGAGAGAGAAGAAGCTTTTATTTTGAAGGACTGGCAGTAAAATCTGACTTTTTTTGCTAAACTTTTGGTGATAATTAGTAAAAAGTTCTGAGTTTCTGATTGAATTTAAATTCTAATAATCATAAAAATACGTTTCCACCTTCTGCCTCCGTCTCTCCTCAGCTCTGGACCTTCTGCAGACGGCCATAGAAAAGGCCGGCTTCACGGAAAAGGTGGTGGTCGGGATGGACGTGGCCGCCTCCGAGTTTTACCGCGATGGCAAATACGACCTGGACTTCAAATCCCCACCAGATCCGGAGCGACACATCTCTGGAGAGGAGCTGGCCGACATCTACCAGGGCTTCGTCAACAACTACCCAGGTAACGTCGGTGATCTTCAGCTGGAGAAGAACTGACCTCTGTTGACCTTTCACCTCCTCATCCTCCCTCCTTTCCTCCCCCTCAGTGGTTTCCATCGAGGACCCGTTCGACCAGGACGACTGGCAGGCCTGGTCCCGCCTGACGGCCCAGGTGGGGATCCAGGTGGTGGGGGACGACCTGACGGTGACGAACCCCAAGAGGATAGAGAAGGCTGCGGAGGAGCGAGCCTGCAACTGCCTGCTGCTCAAAGTCAACCAGATCGGCTCCGTCACCGAGGCCATACAGGCGTAGGTCCCCTTCACCGCCGCCGATACGGTTTGATTACAGCACAGCAAAGATTCAGGCCTCGTCCACACGTAGCCGGTATCTCACAAAACGGAGATATTTTTCTACGGTTTGGCCTGTCATCCACACGAAGACGCAGATTTACGGCATTAAAAACGATGGTTTTTAAAAACTCCGACCAAAGTGAAGATTTGCGAATTCTCCGTTTATGCGTC
>JAQMCX010000015.1:6697263-6729858 GCA_029814765.1 Acanthurus leucopareius
CCCCCCCCCCCCCCCCCCCCCCCCCCCCCCCCCGCCCCCCCCCCCCCCCCCCCCCCCCCCCCCCCCCCCCCCCCCCCGCCCCCCCCCCCCAAGAGAGACAGGCAGGGAGAGACGGTGAGCACGAGAGAGTTAGACAAATAGAGATACAGAAAGAGAGAGAGAGAGAGACAGGCTCGGAGAACGAGGGGGTGGGGGTGGGGTGGAGGGGAGGGGAGGGGAGGGGGGGAGGGGGGGCATCAGCATACAGAGGCAGTCTGTGGTCTTCCAAGCAGCAGCAGCAGCAGCAGCAGCAGCAGTAAAAATAGGGGAGAAGAAAAACAACGATGGCTTGAAAGATTAAATTCCTGTTGGAAGAGGAAGTGCAGAGAGAGGGAAGGGCAGAGACCGAGGGAGGCGATGGGAGGACTGGGTGCTGCCTGGGTAAAGGTGCTGGGTTTTGGTGCATGTTGTTTTAAAGGATAAATCCAAACTAAAACTCCAAAAGGAACCATCAGTGATGAGAGGCGGTCACCTGGGTATCAAAATGAAAAATGGACAAACAATGAGAAACATTCCTGGAAGCAGAAAGCTACTTAAAGGGTCAGGTCACCCAAAAAATTTTAAAAAAAGGAAATTAGCCATGCAGATATCAAAAATCTTAAGACATCTGCATTTAAATATTGCACTTTGTCATAAAATGCAATGGCAATAAATTAAATTTGAACTCCACTGAATTGCAGTTGCTGTTCACAACATTTAAAGTTATCAGTTTTCATAGTGATTGTTTCTTTAATATAAGAGAGCATCAATTAACCCACCTTCAGTTTGATTGCAAAGCAAATTTTCACCTTACATTTTTTTCTTACACATTTGACTTCTAGACTGTGTATTCACTCCACACAGATGACGTCCTACACAGACACTAGCTGTAACTGGCTTGTGACCTACCTGTGGAGTCTGGCTGTGTGAGTTTGCTCAGACGTACCAGAAACTCCGGTTCTTTTTGTTACTTTCTTCTGATTCCTCACTCAACTTTTTGTCACTTAACATTCATTGGGTGCAGCTATACAAGCTTTGGAATAAGCACACGTATGTCTTTTTTTTTTTTTGTTTAGATAAAAGATTCAACTTTTTGACCTGTCAACTTGTGTGCATTTTTGTTCATTTGCCAGGCAGTTGCCATCCCTTGAAATTCAGATGTGTACAGTCTCAACACACTTTCACTGAAGCTGTATTTTTAGCAAACTAGGTTCTTTAATCTGTGTCCAAGTAACCTGATTCAAAACTTTTCAAAATCTGAAAGGTGCATGAGCAAAGTCCAGTGTTTGTGTGATAGTTGATAGAGCAATCCTTCCTATTAACCTCTGTGGAGAGCAGGTCAGGTGACCATGGTAACAAAAATAAACAACAGGTGAAACAGAGTTATGAAACAGTTCCAGTTCAGATACAGCAGATAATAAAACTAATTGTTTTGATTGAGAAAAAAGATCATGTATGTGACATATCTTAAAAACAAGTGTCCATTAATTTAAAACAAGCCCAAATTTAATTTTAATTTCACACAGGATGTTAACAAATGTGTCTCCTGGGTCGAAGCCCTGTGTTTGTCTGACCTATCAATCAACCTCAAACTCCAGTCTACAAGCATTTTCTCGCTCTTTTACTTTGTTACCTGATAATTTATGGGTGTGGCGTTTGGATGCATCTGCTCTGCAAACACTGAAGTTTGAGGGACTCACTGGCATCACCTGCACACAAAACTGAACTGTGGCGTGTGCTCTGCACGCTGTGAAAGTGGTGTTATTTGTACACAGAGTGAAGAGACTAGGCTGGTTTTAGGTGAGGGGCACACCTTGACTGGAAAAACTTGCTCTCTTGCTCCGATCTACTAAGACTGCTCTCTTTTACTTGCACTGAAGTTGGAGCACATTGTCTGCATGCTGGCAAAAGGATTTCTTGGACATGTAGGAAATGATTAAATGAGCATTTTAAGAGGCTTGCAAAACAGTCAGACTTTTCAACACATGAAATTGTGAAGCAACAATACGGTTTCTCTTGCTTCCTGTCCTCTTTATTATCTTGCAACTCCTTTATGGAGTCCTGACCTTTGAAATACGCAGTCAAAATAACAACATGATAACAGAAAACAATGTAAAGATTGATGCGAATATTTCTGTTAACAAACTGACTGAAAAAGCCTCGCTACGGGGAGAATATTCATTTTAATCTGTTTTCAGTCTGTTTGATGGATAATGGTTCTCCCAAATGTCAACGCTGTTCTTACATCTTCTCATTTTCCATAACAATGGTATGGACTTTTGATTTACATTGATATGACACAAGGCAAGTCTTTCTTATTCTATTACCCGAGACTCACAAAGGGAAAGCCTGTTTTCACAAAAGAATACAGAGGGGCAGAAGGAAGGAAGTGATTGCTAAGTGCTGGAACGGGTCCCACATCTCTCTTACAAGCCAATGAGCTCTGATAGAGAAATTCCAACAAACTGACTGATTGGCACTGCAAAGGATGCCATTCAATTAGAAATGAACATGTGAATGGAATGCTTCTGAGAGGGATCTGGAGTGATGAAAAATACAGGTTTGGCATGATTGAGCTCAAACCTGTTTGGGGATTGCTCATGTGTGTCTTTGTGTATACATATGCGTGTGTGTGTGTGTGTGTGTGTGTGTGTGTGTGTGTATGCACTCTCCCTGATAGGGTAGGGGCTTCGTTAGGGTAATTACAGCTTTGCTATGTAAATAAGCCTGTCATAGAGGAGAGAGACACACCCACCTCTTTTTCAGACCCAATTAACCTAACTCCCCTGGAATTTACATACCTAACAATCTACAGCACACACACACATACACACACACACACACATTCAGCACTTTTGCATGCACACTTTATTAAAGTGTAAATATACTTTGGCATTGGTACATTCACCAAACTTTCTCTTTCCAAAGAAAGCCACCAGGCAGCAGACAGTGTGTGTGTGTGTGTGCGTAAACTTGAGTCCCTTTGTGTGTACCAGATCCTGGTTGAGGCGCTAGACTTCAGCTAGCCAGGTGATATCTGAATGCATAAGGCATCACCTCAGGCTAACTGGCCGCTGGAGCTGTGGTGAGCAGCATCTATCATCTCGGCCGCTGATGAATGTCTGTCCTGAATGGCTCTGTGGCGTAGTGAGAGGAGCACAGAGTGCACAAAATGACTCATGGTGGTGGAAGGAAGGAGGAGAAGAGAGGAGGAGGAGGAGGAGGAGTAAGGTGGGAAGACAAGAGAGAGGGGCACAAGGGAGAGGAGAAAGAGAAGGAGGTGCAGGATGAGGGAGAGGAGAGAAGAGTAGAAATGATGGAGACTGAGAGTGTAGGAGATAAAGATGGAGAAAAAAAGCTGAGAGAAGATGGGATAAGAATATTTAATGAGACTGCAAAAGAATGGAAGGATGGAGATCCATTGGGAGGAAAAGTAGAGGAAGCGTGAAGATGCAGAAGGAGGGGAAGAGATGGAAGAGAGAGAGAGGTGAGGAGTCAGACGAAAGAAGAAATAGAGGAGTAGTGTGAGCATAAACAGGAGAGAAGAAGAAGGAGAACAGGAATGGAGGAAGAAGAGGAAGGGTGGAGGAGAAAAAGAGATAGAGAGACAGAGATAGAGATAGAGAGACAGAGATAGAGATGAAGGATGTGGGTGCATGAGGAGGAACAGAGGGAGATGGAAGGCAAGAAAGTGGGTCAGAGGAAAGGACGACGATGTGGAGAAGGAAGGAGAGAGTGATGAGGCGAGATGGAGAGAGAGATACCAGAGGGAGACGCGAGAGAGAGAGAGAGAGAAAGAGAGATGGAGAGGGGGATCATAATGGAAGTTGGGAAGGGAACGTTGCCAGGTGCTGAAAAGCCAAAGAAGACTCTGGAGTTGTTGTGTTTCAGAGGAGAACACCATCGCACATACAAATACAAAACTGCATCACAATCAGAACTGAGTTTGCAAAGTGTAAAAAAAAATCTGCACTGATGTTCAGGACGGACTGATCATGTGATCACCGACTGCAAACCGGTCACAGGTCCAGCTTCGTTGTACCATAAACCAAATCTAATCTAACAAAGCTTTACTTCATGAAAGTTAAGACATACAGTCACATGATCTCTCAGAAGAGGTGTGATTGAATAATTCAGGGCAGATTCAGGGTGAGTTAAAATAATACATTATTGACATGTGCAGAGAAAAATCAGGCTGATTCTAAATCAGTTCCATGTAATTAAACCTTGACGGAAAAAACTGAAACCACAGCCAGGTTTCCATCTAACTGAAGCGCAACATTTATGTCTTTTCCAGAGAGGACCAGTGGAAAACAATGTGAATTTATGCCTGTTTCCATCCACTACCATTACACCAACATTAGGAGTTGGTTCATTAAGATGAACAGCTGGTGGCGCTTCAGTTAGGTGCCATTAATTTTTTTTTGCAGGAGAGGAGGACATGAGGGGTTGATGTAATTAAGAGAGAAATACAGAAAATATATTAAATCAATTAATTTGTTGTTTTTTTAAAAAAAAAAAAAGGATGGAAAGATGACTTTTGTTAGTTTCATTCACTCTTGCAGAGATCTGATGTTTTCACACTCTTTTTTTGTCTCCCAGAGGAGCTAAAGCTTCAGTGGACATTTAAGTCACATGTTTCATGTACATTATAATTAATTTTTCAGTCACTTTCCATTGCAATTCACCAACTTTTTCCTCTTAGTCAAGCATACTTTTTCCTTCTTTTTTTTTTTTTTTTACAGATATTCCAGTTATTTTATACAACAACATCACTATTGGAAGGTGTTGTTAGCTGAGAGGAGGATGGAAAGGTGGATGGACAGGAATGAAACATGTGGACAAAACACTAACGGCCTTATCTGCTCATCTGCATTTGATGAAAGAGCGGAGACAGACAGAGGAAGTACACAGTGATGCTGCTTGTGTTTATTCTGTGCAAAGGAGGAAGAGCCAGTGTTCCCGGGGATCATTGGGTTCTCGGATCAATACTGGTGCTATGATGAGACAGTGATAGAGTTTGTGGTCTGGAGCTTAAAAGATACCTACACCATCACTTTCTCTCATTCTTTCATTCGCTTTCTCTGTGAGAGCAACAACAAACTGAGCCGGCTGAACTGAAAACGCCTTTTAATCTGACTGTTTTGACCCTTTGTCCACACTTTTTCAACATTTTAACAAATTTAGTTGGATAAAAATTTAGTTTTAAAGTGCTAAATTTCAGATTTCTGACATTTTGGAGTGAATGGGAAAACATAGTATAAGAAATTAAGGACAAAAGTGTGATTAAATGTTTAAAATCTCTATGTGACTGGTCTTTATGAATGTACATATTTTGTCAAACAACTTTGCAATCATAAAACAATCACAGAATCATCAGCACAGGGGCAGAAAATTGACTGTTAGTCTGGTTAGGTGGACTTTATGAATTGCATTCAAACACAATTTTATGCTCTTTCTTTTAGTTTTAAACAGACATTTCAAAAATAAAACTAAACTGCGAGGAAACCGTTATCAGTTGTTATTTTGGCATCTCAGCATGGACGGACTGCATTACAGGGACACATGTCATTCTCACATATAAACAGCGTTTACAACTCTAGCTGATTTAATGTGGACAGTTGGAAACACATGCAAATATTGCAAATATTAAAAGGTTGTGAATAAAGAAAAACAATACACAACAAGTGCAATTGCTGATTGCTGTGATTATATCTGGAACAAATTATAACAACTAAAACAAAATAATAAGCCTATGTACAAAAAAACCTGTCTTGCTCTGGATTTGAGTGGCACTGTGAGTTTGAGTACAATTCAGTGTAAACACATTCCGTATATTGCCTGTGAAATCCCATTATTCTGCGTTTGCTGCATTTGTGCATGTGTTGCGATACATTAAATAGTACACACACTATTTCACCAAGGAAAATTCTTGCCGTCCTAATGCTCCTCATTTCTGTTATTCCTCTATCTTTTTACTCTAATATTCTCTATTCTTTTATATTGGGCCTGCTCATCATGAGGTGTTTGTATTCTCATGTTAGAAAAAAAACAAGCCCTACCACACTCATACAGAAATATATTTTCTCTCTCTCTTCCACTGTCTTTCTCTTCCTCACACACACACACACACACACACACACACACACACACACACACACACACACACACAAATACATGCGCTTGTCTCCACACATACACACACCGACGTGCGCACAAACACACATGCACACAGACAGTCAGCTGTGCCCTTCCCACAGCTAGTAGCACGAAAACAGAGCACACTGCCTGTCCCTGCCTTATACACACACATGTGCACACACAAACTCTGCAACTGCCCTCTACACACTCTTAAAGGGACATGACGCGGAGTTATACATCGTTACCGAGAGCCAACAGCATACTTGGACACCGCATAAACATTTACGATAGCTGTAGCATCTTATTTCATAATGTTCTTTAGTTCAAATGTTGTGCGTCAAACGCAACACTAGAAAACTATTTGAAGAGTGAACAAGAGCAAAGTGCAGTTTGCAGAACTGTTTGGGAGTGGCTGACATATTGACAATGAACTCATTCAAAACAAGAATGTACAATGTGCTTTATGAACTTATATCGACGACCTGCGCATGATGTTTTACAACCGTTGCGTATTGTGTTAGTCTCTCATTACAGTTAGTTAGAACACAGTATGAAATGTTACCTTTAAATTAAGTGAATGATGAGGCCACCATGTTAACAATACAATGAATGCCATCGTAACTGATCTTCAGTAAAAAAAAAAAAAACAGAACAGAAACGCTTGGAAAAGGAAACTGCAAAGGCTGAATGTGGCAGCTTAAATTAAAATTTCACATGCTTACAATTCAATAGGACTGAACACAAACATAAATATTTTTACCCATATTGATCACGTTGAATTTAAATGTCTGCTACAGATTCGGAAACATCTTCCAAGGACACCTGAAATAAACATGCTTTTGACCTCCTAACTCATTTAAATACAGGCAGAGCGAAATCTTTGCTTTGTACAAAACAGCTGCCTTTAGAAATCAAATAACAGAACAAACTGAAACAATGAAATAATAGCAAAATAAAACACGTCCTCATCCAGTTTTGGATCCCTTGGACCCCGGTTTGAGAACCAATAGCATAGTATTGCATTAAAAAAAAACAATAAAATTACTTATGGCCTCCTGTTTACAGTTACATAATGTGTGTAACTCAATAACCTCAATCAGTGGTGTGCACAGACTATCCAAGGGTCGGGGGTGAGAGTTAATGAGAGGCACCTCTTCTGAGTGCAGAGTAAAGGTTAACGTTCATAGTTGTCCTCAGGTCCTAATAAAGGACAAGCACTTTCAATGAACACAGGGGCACACAGGCCAACCGAGGTGGGCATTTGGGGCAACAAAGTGCTCTTAAAATGAAATACTAGAATAAAACAAAGCATCGAACTGTAGCAGTGGGATTAGCTATACATAAAAATGTTAAAATAAAAGTTTCAAAATAGGTGCAATAGATCTTTTTAGCTATTCGACACTGTGTCTGAACACAAATGTAATGTCAGGCCTGAACTTGAAGACGTCCAGAAAAGAACTTGAACTTGAGCGAAGTTGACAAAAACTGAGACACTGTGCCTTTAAGAAGCCCCCACCGCCTCACAACAGGGGGGGCGTGAGCTGAATCCAGGAACAGCGATTGAAAAAAAAAAAAAGCTCCACCAGTGGACTGTTTCAAGTTCCCCCCGGCTGAAACCCTGCCTGATTTGTGGGCAATGTTGGGGATGTAGAAAAAAAGGAAACCGGAGCGAAGAGAGCGCAAGGGAGAAATACGGAGACAACACTAACTGGGTAGCTATGGAGATAGTAGGTTTTCCTGGTAGCTTTCTTTGACAGGTGTCAAGTGGGATAAAATAAAGTATCAGAACAGCCTCCAAGATGTACGGCAAGGGTAAAGGAGCTGTGGTCCCCTCCGATAGCCAAGCAAGAGAAAAGTAAGTAAATTATTGCACTGTCACAACAGACATCCAGCTAAAGAAGAGTGTGCTAGGTAGCTCAACTTGCTAACTGATGTGAGGCACCTCAGTCACTTCAGCAGGAGCACGCACACTCTGCAAGCCCTGTTTCTTAACATGCAAGCCTTAAAAAGTGATGCTGAGGTAGTTTATTCGTTGCCTTCTCCACTTCGCCTGTCGTGGTGCCTCTTCCATCCTCCCAACTACACAGGCATGGCTGCTAAGTTAGCCCAAGCTGCTAGCTCCAGTGCCAGTTTCACTCTTGTCTTTCTTGTTTCTTTCTAATGCTAAAACACAGACTTGCAGTTTGGGCGACTAAAGTTGCACCGCTTCTACGAGGAGGGAGCGTTTGCTGCACGTGTTTCCAGAAATAACGCACAAATGTGCACTTCTGGGCTGAATTGTCTGTGATGAGCATTGATGGGGATCCCACTTTAGTTCCATCTCTCTACCCTCGCCCCAGTGTGAGGAACAATGCATTTGGAGTGACGCTGTGCATTGTAGCTAGCTGGCTTTTGTGTCGCCCCGCAGAAGCAGCAAGTAAAAATAGAATACAGCTGTTTGGAGGCTTTGTTACAAAGTAGCGCATGAACGTGTTCTCGAACTGCTCCACGTTCCGGAGCGATACAGTGTCTCCGAACGCGCTGGCTACATTGTATCCATGCGTGTGCGTTCGGTCAGCGGAGGAGCCGCCGCTACGATCTCCGAGCGAGCGGAGCTGCGCCTCTTAACTTTTGTGGCCCGTGCAGATTTTCTTCAGGCACCCCGAGTTGTGCGAACGAGTGCTGGGGATAAACTGCTTGCAATTGCTGACTTTGCTTGTTGTCAGAGAACCAGAGAATCAGGCTTTTTCGGTGGCTGATGTTTTTTAGTTTTTTTTTGTCAGGAAGCTTAGGTGGTGTTAGCTTGGGAAGCTGTAGCCCTCCAATCTCTTTGTCTGCATGCCACCGTCTCGATGCCTGTTGTTCGCTGTGGAGATACACTGCCGCACGTTTGTCAACACGAAAACAAATCAGCAGAGGTTTTTTTTAAAAATGATCTGAAATAATAATTCAGAGGAAACTTTTATGCATCAATTCTGAAACAGAAATCCGTATCTGTAGGGAACTTCCTTCGCTGATAGTCACCTATAACAAAGCCAGCTAAGACCTGTGCATGCTTTCATTAAAACTTTGTAAGATGTAATTGTTTTAAAACCCTGTGCTGCATTAATGGTTAATGGTAGCTCCTGTTACACTACAGTTGAACAACCTGGAGGTAAGAGGCTCCACGCAGGCGTTTGCTTATGGCTGTTATTCTTCACAGTGGCTGGGTTTGAACAGCAACAAATGCTCACTTACTGTTTGGCTGGACCAGTGAGAAGGTTGGGATACTGAAGTGGGACAGAGTTGTCAGACTTCTGTGTATGTTTTCGTGAAGATCAGCAGGCGCCTTATTACTTAAAGCTCCTGCCTCCCTTTGCTATGATGTGAACCCATATTCTTTATTCTAACTTTGAGCACCATTCTTCGAGTGTCTTTCTTCCTCTGACTCTTTACTCACACTTCCCATCTTTTGCTGCTCCTCCAAGTCCTCATCCCTTGCTTCGTTGTTGAATTATTGAGACAGACTGAAGCAGCTGCTCTCAGCTTTGCGTCAGAATTGAGGGAGACAGAAGAGAAAGAAAGAGACAAAAAAAAAAGGTAGATATGGTGGGCAGATTCATCCATGTTTAAAGAGGGGGTTTTGTCGGGAGCCTCGGGCAGGATGTCAGGTGTGCCGGTGGTGTACAGCGGGGACATTTCTCACTCTATGGGAGTAAGTGTATGCACGCACTGATGTCCCATCTCAGAACATAAGCAGGGATGGTGAGGAGGGAGGTCAGGAGGTCACCTCACAAGGTGTGATGGATGAAGAAATTTTTATTTTAGCATGAGAGGATGTGCATAAATCAAGAAAGAATAGTTTGATTGCAACTCTACAGTATGAAACTTTGGTCTCACTAGACTAAATAACCTTACAATGCAGAGACTAAGGGTTTCTGAAGCTACCTTATGTATTTTTTTTTCTTTCTTTATGAATGTAATTTCTTATTCTGGCTATGGAAAACGACCAAGGCTGTCCTCTGTTACTCTCCATCATGACTTCACTGCCCCTCTGATCCCCTGTACCACCCACTGTTTCTTCCTCTATAAAAATGAAACATGCCCCCTCTTATGTTCCAGTCAAAACTAATTTCTCTCCTTTCCCTTAACTATACTAATCTGTGGCTTTTCCCTCTTTTTTCTTTTCCTCTGCCTCTTCCTTCTCATACTTCTCCTCCTTTTCTATGAGCTAGCTTGTGAGCTTTAATAATGCAGTAGGCCAGGTGCACGCACACGCGCCCCTTTTGCAACCCACACGAAAACACACATACACACACCACACATAAAAATTTCATTGAAGGCCTCTTGGGGGGGGATCTGCAGTGTGATCCTCCTTTCCCCAGACATAAGACCAAGGCTAACTATTCCCTTCTAGTGAAACTCCTATAGAAGGCTGCACATGTGCTAAGCAAGCTGGTTAATGTGCAATGTAAAGGGAAATGCAAACAATATCAAAGTTGGAGGCACTTGCTGTATCTCAAAGGTCCCTGTGAGCCTTTGCCTGACATTTCCAAACTTAATCAATCCAGATGCAGGGAATCTATAGGTGTTTAAATGTGATCAGTGACCAGCAAAGTTCAGTCATATGTGTGTGTGTGTGTGTGTGTGCTGTGCAGGTGTGTGTGTGAGTGTGTGGCCTAGCGCTAGACTGACCTGCAAGTGGCACTGACTTACACTCTACACCAGCGGTCACAGGGAGCTTTGTGACCTACAAATTGGTAGGAGCCTGAGAAAGTGGTCAGATTCCCCTGGCTAAAGTGGTCAAGAGTGTGTGTGTGTGTGTGTGTGTGTGTGTGTTTGTGTTTGTGTTTGTGTTTGTGTGTGTGTGTGTGTGTGTGTGTGTGTGTCTGCAGCCTTTAGCCTCTTGAGAGCATCGGTCATTCGTACAACACCCAATCTGTACAACTGCCTTTGTTTAATTAAGCAATTCGATGCAGTCAGGATGCATTCTTGCTGTTAGTTTTGTTATTGTTATGTGGACTGATACATGTATTTAGAGTTGAATAATATTAACCAGTGTAAATCACTGCAGGAAGTTTAAAATTCAAGGCTGCCCCTGCTTTGTTTGTTTATTCATCTGGATGTCTGAATGTCTGCCTGCCCATGTATGTTTTCTTATCTTGGTGACTATCTGCAAGAAGGGAACACCCTTAGCTATTTATTACCTTCAGAGCAGGATGGCCTGCTGTACATATGCAGGGACACAGTGCACTGCAGATTGAAACTATTATCACTTTTATACATAAGTTGTCTTAGATCTCCTGAATGCATTTTAACCTGCTATCAAACCATCATAGAATTAGACTTGTGCTCACACTAACCTCTGGTCATCATCATTTGGCGAGATGTCTGCAAATGTGGTTTGGCGCATGTTATAATAAACTGTAGAACTAATAGGACATCCCATTAAAAGACATAACACGTGTACAAAGCAAAGTTTCAGTTTCTTTTCTCTCAATGCACTGTCTCCCAAAAATTACCTCTTATTCAGACAAGAGGCAGATAGCTCAAATAATCTTCACGTCAAAAGCTTTAAGTCAAATTCCTACCTATTACATAACAACAAAGCTTGTTCAACAAAGAAATATACGACCTGTGCTCTGCCCAGGTCAGAAAGGTTATCATTGTGACAGGTAGATACTGCAAGCTGACCTGTTCAATCAGCGTGTCAGTCTGAAAGGGTGTACACTTTACATGTACAGCTAAAAAGAACTCATTTTGTCCATAAGAGTGTAGTCTTGATGGCTATTGCAGTTCCCAGTTCCCTATCCTTGTGTCTTATATTTTTCATTTTCTTACTTTATCATATGTTTAAAAACTAGGACTAACTTAGAAATCTAATATTGATGAAATCACAGTATGGCACCGTGCAATATCTAAATCAAGGAACTACAGTTATTAAATGAGGACCAAACTTGCCACCATATAAAATTTAAAATTCAGCATCAATCTACGAGGATGCCCCAATCTACAAATTATGTTCTTTATATGTAAGAGAATGCCTTATTGTTGCAGACCCCCAGCAAAAATCACAGCATAATCATTTTAAGCTATTTTTCTTGGGAAATGAAATGCAAAAATTACCATTTTCAACAAAATCATGACTCATATCTTAGTTCTAGTATCTGTCAAATTATTCCAAAATGTTGGGGGGGGAATTTGTATTCATATTGTTTATCCCTACCAAAAACGACTTAATATCACTGTTTCCTCTGTAGTTTGTGGTGTGCACATCGCTTTGACGTCCAAGCAAAGCTGATCATGCGTCACACTTGGAGAAGACATTTTTTTGCTTTCTGATTTTAGATCTTTTGCCATGTTAAAAACTCATTTAAATAGAAGATTTTTTTTAGAGCGTGCATTTATATCTGCCAGCTGCCGCCCCTCCTGCTGTGAGGATGTTTAGAAAATGCCCCCTTACTGTGCTGTGTCTATGTGAAGGACAAGGTGTGATCATGTAGCGACCATCGGCTTCAAACTACAGTTATTGTCTATTTGCGTATTCATATCTTTTACAGACTACATTTGCATACTAAGAATGCATTTGGAAAAAAAAATTTGCATAACATTACTAGTAAGAACAGGTCAGGCGCAGAACATCTCTCTATCACAACACTCTGCAGCAGTTGTTTCTGCCATTTCTGTTGCTCCCATGTGCTCATCTCATCTGCATTTTGATTAAAGACATTTAGCAGAAATACAACAAACAGTTCCAAAAAAAGTTACAACGTTGTGTAAAACATTAAGAAATCTGAATATTGTAATTTTTTGCCAATCATTTTTGACATTTACACAATCGAAAAAGTACAAAGACAATAGATAAAATGTTACTTAATCAACCTCATTGATTTTGCAAAATATATGTTTATTCTGAATTTGACGCAGACCACAAATTTTAAGCAAATTAGAGAAGAGGCAACAAAAGACTGGGGAAGTTGAGGGATGTTCAAAAGACACCTGTTTAAAACATTTCAGGTGGAAAGAGGTTTGTTGGTAACAGAAGATAATATCATAATGGAGGATGAAAGGCTCGTAAAGCAAAGATGGAGCGAGTTTCACCACTTTGTAAAACATGATTATATAAAGCATATCATTACATGGGCTCAGGAACACTTAATTAGATTTCTGTTGCTTAATACAGTTAGTTTGCAAATGACTGCATTCTGTTTTAATTTACGTTTTACACAGCATCCCATTGTTTTCTGAATCAGGCTTCCTCTAACTGAATGGATTCTGGCCTTGACCCTTAGCAAAAGTGTGCAGTGCTTTACTATATTTTCCCTCTAATGATGTTTTTCTGTATGGATGCACATTTAAGAATATACTGTAAAGGGAACAGACAAATGCAGTGTATTATATAATTTATGGCCTGAGCTTACTTGCAGAACTTGTTTGAAAATGGATACATAGAGTATATACACTGTAAAAAATAAATACAAATGCTACTTAAATAAATTCTAATGATAAATAGAAACAATTGCAAAAATAAAACCATTAAAATTGAGAAAATCAAACATATGATCATGCCTAATTATTATGTTGGATTTAATGTAATCTCATTTGTTTTTTTGGTTGAAACCAAAGATTTTTGTTCATCTCATTATTTTTCAATCTGCCATCTCTTCAAGAAATTGTTTGGTCAATATAACATTGATTACACTGCTATCCTAGATCCCAAGCTGTCATCATCAAATGTTTTGTTTTGTCCAAACAACAGTTCTGTCCCAAAATATTTTAATTTCTGCATTATGAAACAAAGGAAAGCAGCAAATTCTCCCATTTTATTAGCCTGGAGTCCTCAAACTTTTGGCACATTTGCCTAAAAAAATGACTGATCAACAATCAATCAATTGAAAAAATGGTTGGATGCTACTTTTCTAGTGGTTGATTTTTCAACCAGGTATTGAAATGGACCCCCCTGCTTTTCAGCAGTGACCCAGTACATCAGTATACTACTTAAAAGATTTTTTACAGCACAAGTAGCCAATATAACCATTAATGGAAAGCAGTGTGTTTTACTTTGAGCACATCTAGAAGTGTCTATAGTATAAAGATAAAGGTATATCATTTTTAACTCACTTCATTAGAGCCTTTACTTTGCTTTAGCTAATACACAAAGTTAAGGTACTGGAAAGTAAAAATGGTATCTGAACATCTCTCATTTTAAGAGGTTCCCCATAATCATTTCCAAACAGTCTGTGCAGGGGACATTTTTACAAAGAATATTGTTTTAATCCCCATAGCTGCACCCCAATATTTCACCTGAATGCTGATTTTAATGCAGAAATGAATAAAGTTTGCAATGGCAGAATAAGTGTGGTCATCAAAACTTGCCCTAACCAAATTCTTGAGAACACACAGAGATATAGAGCTCATCAGTCCTGTCCAAACTTTTTATTGTCCAACTATATATAATTTTAAGAGGCTTAAATGCACTTAAAGCGCTTAAAAAGACATCACCATCATCCCACCATTCATCCTAAGTTTAAGGAAGCACGGCATTGCAAAAGCAAATTGGCCATCAGTGGTTAAAAAACAAACTGCACAACAGCCTTATTATCTCAAAACCATGTTTCATTGATCAGTTCATTGACTAATTATTGGGCGTATGACACCGAGCTACTGTCCTTCTCATTAGGACCTTATTGGCCTGTCAGAGGACTGTCTGCTCTGGGCACACAGGCCACTGTCATATCCACGCTGCCGGTCGATTGATGGTCCATTAACAGCCTATTAAACACGACTAAGTGAAGGCGTTAGGAGTACAATGTTGGGCCAATGGGGGTTTCCCACTCCACAGCATGGTTCTTGTGTGTGTTAATAGACCCTGGTGGATTGCCATTATCAAGTGTGTCTGGCCTGTTATAATAGCAGTGATTTTAAAAAGTCTGTCGAGAGCTTTTAAAATACTGTTGGAACTGGTGGGAATGCGTGTCATATGCAGCTGTTCCTGTTAGTGTCTGGTGTGTTTATTGTGAACAGGTTAGGTTTGGTGGGATGCACAGTTGCGTTAAAAAAACTACACAGGCAACAGAAGAGTTAGAAAGTAGGAAATTTACCAGGAACCTTTAGAGGTACCCTGGGTGTCAGCCTCAGGAAACTGAGGCCAATAGTTAGTTCCTGGGTCATGGTTCCTACCCCCAAACAGACCCTGCTTCTGAGGTAGTGAGAGTACTTTATGGCAGACCAGGAACTATCAAAGTGAAGGTAACAGTACAGAAAGTTACTTACTGGTTGAACACAAGTTGTACAACTTATGTACAGTATTTATTCTTACTCAAGGTAAACACTGTATGTTAGGACTAAGGGTGTGAAGCTGTATTGTCAGCAATGTTTAAGTGACAGTTATGCAGATGACTTCTTTTTTTATTGTAAAACAAACAAGACAAAGTCAACAAGCATGAAAAACAAAGGTAACCTTTCCCCTGTATTTGCTGATTGGTCTATTATTTTATGTACAGAAGAGCTAGAACAGAAACTCTCATTCGCCCTCTCTACTGTAGAGATGGGCATTTTGGCTTCTCTGCTGGTTTAAGACACTCTTGTGACCTCTGCATGTCTCTTTTCCAGTAAGACAACAGTGTCGTACAACAGAACATTAAGGAACAGTTTGACTTTGCATTGTTATTTCGGGCAAAACCTTGAAGCCACTTTTTTAAAAAAACATTAAACATTGTTGGACTGGTAATATCTAACCTTCACATTTTTTCAGAGTGGGTGGGGAAAAAATGCAAATACAAAAGAAAGCAATAGACTTCATGGCTGTTTTTTTTTTTCAACATTCAAACTTTTATCACGGTTCTTGAATAAAGCCTCAATGTCTGTTGGCAAATTTTATTATTTGTTCAACAACCCCATCTATCCCAAAAATAAACAAACAAAAAACAACAAATAAATAAATACAATAAAATAAAAACTCTTGAATAATATAATCAATTGAAATAGTATTTTCTTTGATAAAATTAAAACAAGGGCTCTGCAATATCTGCAAAGTCCAATGTCTCAATATTGTGACCACATCCCTCTATTGATATTGCAACTGTATTGCGACAGTATCTCAATTAGATAACAGTCAGTAAGGTGAATACAATGACTAAGTGTGTAAAGGCAAATTTTAAAACAGTCTGGTATGTTCACAAAAGTACAACACTTTACTGTAATGCCGCTCTTAACATCAGGTAAAGACAATATCCATTCCATATCATGACATAATAATAACTGAAATATCGTATAATATTGTAGCTAGTTTCACATCAAAACTCCTACCCCATGATGTCAATTTGTTGCCGAGCCTACAAAATGTATTTGTGCCAACTCTGATCGCCACTCTTTTTGCCCGACGTCCCGCCCACAGCGCAATCTGATCACTTACACCTCAGGAGTATTAGCCAATCAACACTCAAGGCCACTGCGCCACAGAAAGCAGACAGGAGCTGCTCAGTGAGTGAATAATACTGTGTTTTGAAGGTAGGGCAGCAGCCACAGTGTAAGATGCAATAAACATCACAAAGCTCCTTATCTATTGAATGTTGATTTGGAGTTCAAATGTTAACATCATGAATAAAACCTCAAAGTATTCGGTGCAGCCCTGAAAAACTTTTTTTTTCCAAAAATAGTTCTTGACTTTAAGTTTGAGGGGCAGATAGTGTCTGGGATCATTTGGTTGATGATTATTATCGTAGTGTTGCTTTTTGTTTGTTCCCTTGTGTTGTGTTTGCCAGGAGCAACAAACAACAATCTAACCGTTACTTTTTTCTTTGCATTTCAGGTTAGCGTTATATGTGTACGAGTACCTGCTACATGTGGGAGCACAGAAGTCCGCACAGACCTTCCTGTCCGAGGTAAGATGACATCAACGACTCTGACAAGTTTATAGCATGCTGAGACAGTCTCTCTTAGACTCAGACGTGGTGACAGAAGGAGAAATATAACATGTCACCTTGGCCTTGTTTTCCTATAAACAGCTTTCTTCATTTGGTCAAACTGAACGTGCTATAACCTGAATACAGTGGATGCTAAAAAAAACTTGTATCGTCAGTGCAAACATGCCAAACATGATTACAGAGAGTAAGGTGTTGCATCAATTTTTCAAAAGGAAATCCTATAAAGTTACACCAGATCATGCTTACAGTCTGCCACTGTGAATCTTAGTGCAAAAACAACTGTGGCCACATACAGGCACGGTGCTGTTTGCATATATTTCCAAGCCTCCAAATAAGGATTTTGAATGCAAACAGGTTAACGCGGAATGAATGGAAGAGTAACTATATGACTGAGCTTTTCCCTGTATCCAAAGCACATTTCAAATGCTTAAACTGGAAACAGGATAGAGACATAGGAAAAGGAGGAGAGTCGGAAAGATGGAGCTCGACAAAGCCAGAAAGATGCCCATCTTCACGTCCGAGGCCATTGACGGTCTAAGACTGACTGATTATATGTTCTTAACCCCTGGACCTGCAGACATAATCCGCTCTCTAGTGGCTGCAAGTGACTTTCCTCTCTCCTCTCCTCTCTCCTCCTTCAGATTCGATGGGAGAAGAATATAACATTAGGAGAGCCTCCTGGATTCCTCCATTCATGGTGGTGGTGAGTGTCACTGATTTGAAATATGAATAAAACCAGTATTGTTTGTTGTTTAAAAACACCTTTTTCAGTACAAGTCTCAGGCTGAACTCCCTCCTTCAGACACACACATACACACACACTTTGATTGGACTCTAGTGTCCATCCCAACTCTGCATAATTTATGACTGTCATATTTGCAAACTGCCTCATTTGAGTTATTATTGTCTCAAGGCTCATTAAAGAGCCATAATTCAAAATTTAAATACATTAAACTCATATTTTATGTAAATATTTAGATTGAAAATTGCAAAGATTTAATTAAATTTACGACACTTGTCCTTAGTCATGACTAAGAACGGCTTCCATTGGTGGGAGGTGTAGCCGAGTCTCAGCCTTGGGGTTGACCAGACTCACGGAGGGCGTGACCCCCCTCCCACACTGTCGTCTTCTCCCTTCCTCCAGTCCTCCATCCCTTCACCCCCGATCCTGAAACAATAGATCCAGATGGTTAGGGAATTGACTCCCCCCCTCCCCCCTTACCCTCTTGTCACCCTTTGTGTGCCCCCCACCTCCCACTTTTCTCCTTTGTTCATGTGGGAGAGGGATTCTTAGCAGATTAACCCGTTGCATTCCATCTTTCTTTGTGCCACCTCTCCTCCGCTGCCGTCCTCCTTCCCCCCTCTGGTCATTTTCGCCTCTGGCTAAGATTTGACCTCTGAGGTCATCACCTTAAGCACAGATCAGCAGT
The DNA here is from genome assembly GCA_029814765.1 of Acanthurus leucopareius. Classification (NCBI taxonomy): domain Eukaryota; kingdom Metazoa; phylum Chordata; class Actinopteri; order Acanthuriformes; family Acanthuridae; genus Acanthurus; species Acanthurus leucopareius. The sequence continues at coordinate 6,715,736 of JAQMCX010000015.1, forward strand.
TTCACTTGTTTTGTGTCTTTCTTTTGTGCCCCTCTTTTAAAATCAGAATGAGGCAGGAAATCTCAATTTTTCAAGCACAACAATTAAACAACAAATTACATTTTACTGCCAAAGTCCACCTTTACGAGCAGCTGGTCAGTGATCCGATTTCTAACCTATATGTGAAATCACTTATAAGGCCAGGCTGACATATTTTAATTGTATTTGTGATATATGATGCTGCTCCCTGAGCACCTGATTGATGGAAATTCACTTAAAGACCTTCACTCAGGAATATATTATGGTTCCAGTGTAATGATGCAAAGTCCTTTACTTTTATCAGATCACCATAAGGGTTAAAATGAGTGCAGTCCAGTCTGTGTATGACTTGTGACTTGAGTCAAACCCTCCTGGACCTACCTGAAAGAACAGTAACTTAAATGTTTTTCTCAGTGAAGAACAATTATTTACACGATGAATGTGATGGTGGTCTCTTTTGTGTGTGTGTCGGTGATTAAAGACCAAAATTTATTTCTTCTCTGTTGGTTCTTTTCAACTTCCCTGTGTATTTAAAGGGAATATTTGCTAAATTTTATGAGGATGTCTAATCATTGCTGATGGTAAATGAAGTCAGCTGAAGCAAAAAGTTTCCAAATGTGCGCTAGATTGATAGAGAAAGCTGAGTACGGTTGGTGTCAGAGGAACTGCAGGTAATTTCAGCTCAGGTAGCCAGATGGCATTCAACTAGTTTTACTAGTACTAGTGAATGTTTACAGCAGCAGGATAGTGTATACAGCATTGCTCAAAATAAACTACGTTGCCAGTGTCCATCATCATGGAAGAACATGACACCCTGTGCAACAGTGAGGCTTCACTGATGTGTTTTTAATGGTTTTTCGACAGTGAAGGCTTGTGGCACATAAGTATACCAAAAATACTTGTTTGTAGGATGTATTCATCGTAACTTTTCGTCTTTAAAGACATTTGTTGACAGCATGTAAATTCAATTTAAGAGATTAACTCACCACACACGACCTTGGAGGTAAAACACATTTAACTTGTTCTGAAGTTTTTGCAATTAAAAATGTCTGGCAGAAGCTACAATAAATTATATCTAATTGTATATGTGCACTAAAGACTTTTTTCACTAATCTTGTCAAAAGGTAGATCATGGATAATAGCAACAGTGATTGTTTGTAATGCAGTTATTTTTCATCTGGTTTCACTTGCTCGCTCCTCAGCAAGATGAGGGCACAGCTATAAAAACCATGCCACCAGATTCACAGTACAGTCATTTGTTTTGCTGAAGGACTTTGGAAATTAGTACTGCGCATATTACTGAGGAACAAATATTGAAACACCTGTGGATATGGAATTACTGACTTGTAAATATACCCTTAAAAGCTCTTAAAAAGTACAATATCTTTTGTAACTTTTCACCTGAGGGGGGTGTCTCTGCTGACTCAGAAGAATGAACATCAGGCCTGCAGAGCACCATCAGCAATATGAGACCAAGGACATGTTTTAATAAAAAGAAAATGAAGGAACAGAATAATTATTTTAAAGCACAGAAGCCGGGATAAATAGAACGGATATGTTGGTTCTTTTGTTCAATTAAACACTCAAATCTAGATCTTGTTTGTTTTTTCTTTACACATTAAAGAAGCAGGAGAGAAAATCCAGGTGTAAAATGATGCTTTTTTGTCTAAGCTCTCACCAAAGAGGTGCTATTATTTCCCTTATAGATTCTGTTGACTGTGTTTAATCCTGTTTATTTCCATCTCCTCCTCTGTTCTCTTTGTTTAGGCTTGTACTGAAAAAAAAGAGTGTAATTTTTTTTTTGACTGAAAGGTTTAAGGTTCAAGTGGCTATCCTGCTGATTAGCCTTGAGCAACACACTGACATCTTTTTATCATATGTGTTCCTCTGTAGCTCAGCCATGCACCCAGTCCTTCTCATGGAAGTAATACTTTTGAGATCAAAATAGTCCATAAATTTCACTCTGAATGAGCTCAAACTGCAGCTCAAGATGACTTTGTGATTTCATCATAGGAGTGTACCTCGCCTCCCCAACAATGTCTGCGCCTTATGAAGTGCAGAGGTGTGTGAAAAATTCCAGATGTTGGGGATTCAACATGTCTGTGTGCGCTGCAGATTGCCAGGACATGTGAAGTGGCTGCCTGATTAGTCCTCTCGTTAGCCATGTCGCTGTTTCACTCGATTTATAGCACTTCCACTAAATCAATGCACAAAGACTGATTCAATTAGGACCTCTTAGACACGTTGCACACAAGCAGTTAGTGTTGTCGTTAGGTGTGTGTGTGTGTGTGTGTGTGTGATTTTTCTATACACACAGATTAAAAAAAGATTGAAACAGAGACTTGTATGAAAAAAACATTCGCATATTTTTGTGTCAGCTCCTGTTGTTTATCTTTTCAAGGATCAAATGATGAGCAAATTCCATAACCATGAGGCAGTTTACTGGCCTAACTTTCACAGAAGGGTATTTGGGGTGCAAGTTAAATCAAAAATTTATTTAAAGCCCCTTTCACACAAGCAGTTGATCCACAAAATATTTAGGGATATTTAGTGCATGGGAGCAGAGACTGATTTTAAAGGAAAAATGTATTGCAAATTTCCAAGCTCAAGATCTAGAAGCTTTTAAGGAAAAATACCCTTGTGCCTGTTTAATGAATGAGATAAGCAACATTGCAGGGACAAGTGTACGATGCATCTCCAGTTTGTCCAGCTATACAAAAGTAAACCCAGAATACAGGCTATAAGTGCTGCCATCTTGTGCTGATGACAATCTTTGGAGCTAATGTCTGTGTAGTCGTGATCACGGATGAAGCTGCAGTGTCGAGGTCCTGCCCATACAGCTGCTTGATACGACAGGGATTAGGGTCGGCTGTAAATGATGACGTTTTACCTACATTTTTTTAACATTGCATAACTAATTAAAATAAAACTTATCAGAAAAAACAAACACTTGAACAAACACCAGAGTGATAAGAACCAACTAAGATGACAGAAAAAAATCTCAAGGGAAAATTTGCTTGACATGTACTTTGACTCTGAGGTAGCGGGATTAATGACCTTTACTGCAGGAAGATACCAGGCAGCGATCCAGATGTTTTAGCCTCACTTTCGAAAGCTTCCATTTTTGTTCATCTTCATACATGTCAGTTGGAAAAGTATGCTGGTTTTAAAACTTGTTGATTATTAAATACAGTAAAAGAACAGTAGCATCGGACTAAAACAGTTCCTTAAAAACTCATAAGAGACCTCCTCCCCTTGCAAATATGTACATCCTTCTTTCTTTGCCCCAACTTCTTTTTTCTGTTGCGTTTTATGGCGGTTAGCATCCATAAGTGTTGCATTACCACCATCTGCTGGTCTGTCCTTTTGCCCCTTTTTTCCTGACATTGCCATGGCATGTCTGAAAAGACGCAAGACGGAAATGTTCCTGAAGCAACTGCATGTATGAATAAATAAAATCTCTTGTGGTGCCTGAAAAGTTATCCCCTCAATTCACGAGGAACTATGCGTGAAAGAGGCTTAACAGTTAAAGTTTAGGTTGAGGAGATGGATGCAGTCAATGAAATGTCCATGCAAATATGGTAATTCAAGTGTGTGTGTGTCTGTCTATGTGTGTGTGTGTGTGTGTGTGTGTGTGTGTTGAGTGAGTGAGAGGTTGATTGAGGGGGTCGACTCTGGCATTGTGTCCCTCTCACTGCGATGCTCAAGTGTATGAGAGCCAGTTAAAGAGCGCTAGGGAGATAGTGAGAGTGTGTGAATGGGTTATGAATAGCTGTTATACATTTGCTTGTATTGCTCTGTTTGGTAACCTTTGACCTCTCCTACCCTTCTCCCCCCCCTCTCCACAACCCCATCATTTCAGTGTATTCTGGGATTTGTACTGTGCAGCTCCAGACCGAAGGGAGACATGCGAGCACTCCAGCGAGGCGAAGGCCTTCCATGACTATGTAAGTGAGAGACGCGCTCTTAAGCCACTTCCTTTCTTTCCTTTTTTTTTGTTTTATTATTTACAGAAAACCACTCTTTACTCACTGTGAAAACCAGGTATTTTTTTCTTAAATACATCTGCTTGCAAACACTGTACATACCTTAACAGCGAGCTGAAGTGTGAAAGGAGAATCTTGAAGTGGCATCAGCAAGAGCAGGTAGAGGATAATGTGCACCTCAAGGACAGCGAATATGCTCATTAGCTGAACTGAATTTCCTTCGTACCTTTTTACCAGTATAGATGTGAAATAGGTCTTAAATTGCATTCATAAAGGTCTATGGGTCTCTGCTGGGTTTGAGACATAAACTTAAAAGATTTGTTGAATCGAAGCCAGTGCTTGAAATTTCTGTAGTTTCATCAATAAAGGGCAAGACAGACATGTCATTCATGACTGACAATGCAAAGACAAAACCTTCAGAAATGAGACCAAATCTAACCGTTTGAGTAATGAAAGTGAAAGTAAAAACTTCTCAAATTTAAATCAGAGAAAAGATAAGATTCTAGCCCCTTTGCAAACCTGTTGTGTTTGTTTATTTGTTGAATGATAGTTTTACTGATTTTAAGATGATGATGATGCTCTAGATGACCTAATGTAGCTAATTTACAAGCAGTTTTTTCTTAAACCTCACTGCATTACCACAACTTTATATAACAACCTGAAACATCATCTCAAAGTGCACTATGATGAAGCTATTAAGCTTCAGAAAAATACCGCGCAACACAACATCTGCAAGAGAAGCTCTTTACAATCCACCAGCATTCCCAGATGAGCTCTTATTGGTGCAATGCAGTCGGAAAGGTGAAAATTTTGGTCCTTAAATACAGTTGCAAAATGGGAGAAGCAACTGGTGTTTCTCTCCATTCTGAATCCCCACTTCAAGTTATACCCATGATCCTTTTTCACTGTTGCTATGTAGAAGAAGCTAGTCAGTGCAGCAAATTCGGTGGCCTTTGTCATTCCAGTTGGGAGCAAAAAGTGGTGCCATAGTTGCGAAATTCATCCAAAAAAGATCAATTATCTAAATGTAAATCAATTGAAGCTGCTAATTGTTGTTGGTTTAATCAACAGCTTAATCTTAAGCTTCTGTGTGCTGTAAGTGACGCACATAAGAGAAGTTTAAGCTCTGTGATTGGATGTTCCTTACCAAAATGCACCATAGGAGTCATGGGTAAATACTCCCTTGAGGTTGAATGTACACAGGCTTGTACCTTTTGAATAATTATCAAAAACACATATATTTCCGAGCCTCAGAGGGGCTGTATTGAAAAAATCATGATCTCAGGTCTGAGATAGTTCATAGTTCAGATTCTAAATCTCCTTGAGGCCAATTTGCGATTTCTTGCTTGATAAATAAATTATTTTACATTATTTTAACCTGAGTGTATCTCAATTCTTATAATTTTTTATTTAAAATTCTGTAGATTTACATGGTGTTTATTTTTCCTGTGTGTCCTTGAGAAATGATTCGCTGCCTTTGGGCACTTAAAGGAGAAACTCTTCTTTTCCGCTGCGTCGCTGCTGTCTGAGGTCAGAGGTTGGGGTTAGCTTTGACACAGACTTTCCGGAGTTTGTAGGGATTCAGTGTCTTGCCCAAGGACACTCCAGCTGGGTGGCTGCTTGCTGTCACAGGTTAAGGTCCCTCGCAGAGGTCCTGCTAATAACAGCTCCACCATGCAGCCTAATATACTGTAAATAACTGTTTCCTCTCTCCACTAAGAGCAGAAACTGTAACTGTATCCACTTGTGTGTAAATGTCATGTGTTATGATTGGCACTGTGTGTTCTCTCTGGCCAAGACAGTGTGGCATTGTGTGTGTGTGTGTGTGTGTGTGTGTGTATGTATGAGTGTGTGTGTATGAGTGTGAGTGTGTGTGTGTGTGTGTGTGTGTGCACACTGTATAGTGTGGGGAGATAATGGAATAGAGTTCTAATCCGGTAATCCCAGCACTGGGCCGAGGCTAAGCCAGGGATTTGTGTGTGTGTGTGTGTGTGTGTGTGTGTGTGTGTGTGTGTGTGTGTGTGTGTGTGTGTGTGTGTGTGTGTGTGTGTGAGTGTGTGTGTGTGTGAGTGTGTGTGTGTGAGAGTGTGTGTGTGTGTGTGTATTTTTGTACGGGGGGCATCTTTGGCAATCAGCCAATGGAAGAAGGGTGGATGGGCTCACACCCTCAGTGCCAGTTAACCCTGTGCATGTGTGTGTGTGTGACTATATAAATGTAGATGAGTGTGCTACATGGTTGCTCGCTGTCTGCTCCTAACAGTGATAAAGCGAAGGAGACGGGACCGGTTTAATTTTGGCTCCAGCCCCCTGAGGCTAGTCTCTGAGCACAGGTCCTTTCTACTGGTTTCAAAAGAATGAGCCGGGCAGAGGTATCGGAAGAAAAAAACAATATTTCACCTCACCTCAAAAGAGTTTCTTAGTCTTTTGAGGATTGTTAGATTGCAAGCCAGCATTTAAGAGGCATTATCACAGTTTTCTCGGCTGGGGACAGCAAAGGTTTATGGTTACAGCCAAGGCAACTTTTTGTCCATAAGTCCTGACACTGGGTATTATGAGTAATGCAGGGACTGTTTGGTTTCTGTCTGTTATTATGACTTGGTAGTTAGTTTATGTTTTGGTTTGGTCAATCATGGATATGGAAAGCATAAACTGGTCCATTTTCATTTTATGTAAAGATTTGTTTATGTGTTTTGGTTTGTTTTGAACAGATCTATTCAAAAAAAAAGTCAATTTGATTAAGTTTAGTTGATGTGAGGAACAGCAATGAACACAAAAGATAAGGCATCTCCTATTTACTGTATACTTTACACCAATAGATGCAATAAGGACAAAGAGTTTGCATGTTTGCTAGCTTTACTAATCTGAAGTGGCATGTTGTCTGCTGCATTTATTCACACTCTAACAGCTCGTGTCATATTATTCAAACATCATGTCATAAACATAAATTAATCAGCTGGTTTTAATTTGCAGTGTTGATTTTTGACTCAGTCTTACATCCAGGTAGCATCTTGAAGAAAATTGTGTAATTTGGATTTCTGAATCCTTTGGTCCACATGTTGCAGTTTAGATACTTTAATACTCTTGTTTTCAACGTGGAAATCTGGACCCACCAAGAAAAATATGATGAAGATGAAAAACCAATAACATTTTTTTGTCAGGGAGAATCCTGTTTACGCATTAAGTCTGTCTGTATTGAACTTAATGGCTTTTTTATATCACCAACTTTCCATCTCAGCTAAAATTTTAAATTTTTTTGGAACATTTTGACTTTTGATCATAAGTATACTGTCAAAAAAAGCACAAATAAAGACATGCCACTTGTGATGAAGGGTCAGGATTGTGAAGTGAAGTGGTGCAAATAAATGTATTAACATCAGAGGAAACGATGCAGCGATACCTTAAAAAGCATGTGTGCATGTACAGCATTATATCTGCTTCCAGCACTGAGTCAACAGTTGATGCTTCCTGATTTCTTCATCACACTCTTCCTCTTTCTTTTTACCTGCACAGCTTTGCTTCACTCTTTGCACATCTGCCTACATTTATCACCTCCCTCACACTCCGACCCTTCTCCTCTTTCCATCCTCTCCTCATCCTTGAGCCTGTTCATCATCATCATCATGTTTTTCTCTGTGACGCCTCCACATCTGCATCTTTCCTCCCTCTTTTCCTCCCACCCTCTTCACTATATCTCTTATTCTCTGCTTCGTGCATGCCCCGCTCTCATCTCGCTCACCTTATCGCTCACTCCCCTTTCTCCAACTCTCCTCCCCTTTTCCCATCTCTCTCTCTCTCGCTCGCCTTTCCTTTTCTCTGACCCCCTCCTCCCTCCCTCCCTCCCTCAACACCACTACTACCTCTGCTCCCGAGAGAAGATTGATTGGCTAATCTAGCTGTTTACCCACAGTGCCTAGTAATGCCGAGGAGGAGAGGGCAGTGCAGACAACATAAAGAAACACAACCAAGAGACAGTTGAGGTATTTGAAAACGGAGCTGAGTGGGCAAATGTCAACAGTGAGAGATGAGGGGAATGGAAGATAGGCTTCTTTTTCTCTTAATTTAAATGCAGTAACAGCAGTAGATCTATGTGTTTGTGTGCGTGTGTGTGTGTGTGTGTGCGGGAATCTATAACACTATATGCAGCTTAATGTGAAATTTAATGTGCTATTTGCTTAATATAAGCCATTTTAGGAAAATAAAAGAGGTATTATTTTCATAAATTAATGTCTTACATTTTCTCAGATGCCACATTTCTTCTGAAATTAAACTTGTTAGCAGTTAGTTTTATTAGATTAAGGCCAATATAGAAATTTAATATATTGATTGTCTTTTAAGTAATTAAATATTTCATCTATTTTCCTGAAGTCACTTTTTTCAAGGAGCAAGCAGTATTAAAAAGCACTAAAAAGCATAATTTTGAATGTACTTTCTAAGGCATTTCAGCACCTTCTGATGCCTTGAAGAAGAGCACTGATGTAATTGTATTGTTTCCTGTTGCCTAAAATGTTCATTAAATATTCAAACCCAGCTGTTTAAGTTACAGTCAACAGCTGTCTATTATGCTGCAGGTTTGTTTTGCCCATCATAAGGCAGATTTTAATTAATATTTATTTTCAAAAATCTGCTAAAAACAGCTCACATATACATTTATTTCTGCGTTCGGTAATATTATACAGCATTTTTTCTCACATCTCTCAGGCCAAAATAACTTTCATCACAGTTAAATCAACAGAAGATCTGTTTTCCCAAAAAAGAGTTCAACGCATCGTGCCTGAACCCTCTGTTCTGCCTCTCCTCACCAGCGTTGTCAGTGCGCTGTAATGGAAAATGTGAGAAGAGCTCCATTAAACTTGATGATTAGCTGTGTGATTAAGTTAGGGAAAACTGCAATACACGTGTTGAACTGATGTGTTACAGGCAGCGGTTCGTGTGGAAGCCTGGGACGTTACGTGAAACTGCAGTCGAACAGACTTCTGACAGTGGGAAATACTTGAGGGATGTCAAATTCAATTACACTGGGAGGAAAATTGGATGATAGAGGATATTATTCTTACTGTAAATCATGATTTTGGTACTTGACATTCATAACATGGTGATCTAAAAATACTTCAGTGCTGTTTGAGGAGTGTTAATGTACAAGGTGTTACTGATCATTTTTTTAGCTTCAGGTAGAAGGAGGAGAAAGTGTCTCAAGAGCTCAACCAAAGGTCCACAAGGACATGAAGGCAGCACGACAGGAGTGTGTCAGATCTGACTGTACTGTGATGAAGTCAGATGCTGAATTCAAACATCAGAAAACTTCAACTTTTAACTACCTAAAACAGAAATACCATGAAAGTTACTTGCCTTAAACCATCTGCATAATCACTTTGAGAGTTAAACTGCATGTGCATGTAACAAGAGCTGTTGACTAAAACATTGTGTGTGTGCAATAAACCAAATGACCCATTCTGTTTTTCATTTATTCTTACTTATCTGGGTCTAAAGCAAATCAGATATCTTTAAGTAAAGGCAAAATGATGGTTCCATATACAGTATTTTATCACACATAATTTTATTTTATTTTAAGATTTATTTCAGCATGAAACAAAAGCAATTACCAAAATAAACTTAGATTTACATGTTTCTTTCTCTTATTTGGCACTTGCACTCCCAGCAAAAGGCAGTTGAGCACCAGTTTAAATACATTTTTCATGAATAATTTTGGCCAATTCCATTCCACACTTGGTCATTTGGACATCTTTTCATGAGACTAACCCTGCACATGAACACATAGCAGAGGTGGAGCAGACATGGTGAGTGGTTTATGGTTCTTAATGGTACTTACTGACTGATTTCACATCACTTAGAAGCTGTCCAGACAGGAGAGTGATAAAGTTTCATATGTGCCGACAGATGGAGTCCCATTTTGTTATATTAATGCACTGATGAAAAGAAATGTAACATCAACATCTCTGCATGACTGTTGATGCCAAAGAGAAGATCTCTTATTGTAGTTAAAGCTTCTCTGGTCCTCAGTTGTTCTCATTCTCCTCCATATTCTTGTCTTTTGCCCTCTCTGCCTCCCCTCTGGAGTGTTGGCTAAGTGGATGTTGTGTCTGCAGCATGTATTACTGCTGTCATCCGGTGCGTGTGTGTTTGCGTGTGCACGCGTCCGCCTGTCTGGTTCAGCACTGCTACCTTGGCAGCAGCTTTTGGGGAAGCGTGCATGCATGCATGTGTGTGTGTTTCTTGTGCCAGTTTAGAGGACCAGCTGGGCTTTCAGAGATTGTCTGTGTGCATTTGTGTGTGTGTGTGTGTGTCTGTGTGTGTCTGTGTGTGCATTTGTGGTGAGAGTAGCAGCCGTATCCTGTTGCTCCAGAGTGAAACACACTGTTTTGACTGGGCTGATAAATTAGCTAGATCACCACAGTCAGCTATTTTTCCTCCCGTCTCCACACACTCACTCTCCTCCATCTTCACCCCTTCAATCCCCCCCTTTCCTCCCTCTTCCTCTGCCTCTCTCTGTGCGCTAAGGACAGCAGGTCAAGGAGACAGTGATGAGGTACATATCAGTGTGAACCAGAATGTAGATTAGTACCCTCTCCAGGCAGGGACACACATAAATACGGAGACACACACACATGCACACACACACACATGCACACACACAGATACATTTGCTGTCTCTTCCTACTGCTCCCCCCTGCTCGGTCCAGTGTTTATGTCTCTGTCTTTATCCCTGTGAAAGGTATCAGGCGGAGGTCAATAATGTGTTGAGCACTATTGATCTGTCCGGTAGGTCCTATGGGTAAGAAAGAGAGGGAGGGAGAGAGGGAGGGAGAGATCAATGCTATTCTGTATAGCCCATCTACATACTGTACTGTAGCAGCCAATCAGATTATTAGTTTTTTGTTCTCTGATAGATTATTCATCAGCATTCAGGGTTTGTATTAAGGAGGAAAAACAAGCACATTATTGTGTCCTTGCCAGGAGCCCAGACTGTAGATTTCGACATTAGACTTTATAGTTTTTGCTCCAAAGACGCCGTCAAGGTGCCACAGAGAGGTGGATAATGTTCATTACACGGTCCTGATTGAAGCAAAGTGACTGTTTACAGTAGAAATCAAAGGTTGTTGCTTTATGTTGCATGTCTGCAGCATTTTAGCCTGAAGTGAGATTAAAAGCTCCTCTCTCTGACACGTTTCAAAGTATGATAATATTTTGTGTAACATGTTTTTTCTACGTAGATGTTTATTAAAAACCTCTTGAAATGGGTCTGGAAACACTTCTGCTCTTCTTCCCTTATTGAGAAATTTTTGATCAGGTGACAACAAATTTGTGCTCTAGAAGGTTCAGTGAAGTTGCAAAGTTACATTTGAACTATAGGTGCATCCGAGCTGAATGCAAGTCAAGACATGATTAATGCTCATGGGGCACCGCTCTTATTTTGGAGGCGAATACGTTTGTGGTGACAGAAAATAAGGACAGATCATGTTGAGGGGACATGCAGCAAAGGTCACAGCTTGATTTGAATGTTTTGGTCACTTTCTATGTCTCTTTGAACATTCGGTCACCGTGAATAGTCTGATGTGTCACTGCAAAAGGAGAAAGGGGTGAAGGTTGTCAAATTTCCATCACTTCTGAAGGGCACACAGTCAGACAGCATGATGAGGCCTGTCTTCATTTTATTTTGAAATAAATAAATAAAGAAAGTGTTAATATCATTTAAAGTATATTATAGCTTTCAATTTGATGTTTTCATGACTCCCAGTGCCATAATTTTTGTCATTCTTTTGCACTCGAGAAGGTAAAGTGACAAAGTAGATCAACTCTTTCCCAAATAAATTAAGTCTTAGTGCTGAAACAGATTACTCTTTGCTTCATTTTTTTTTTTATATTACGATGAGGAAAAACATAATTCATGGAAATATGGCCAATTATATTTGAGCTGTTTGAGTTTTAAAAACCACATGTACCATAGATTTCTTAATATAGTGAGCCAGTTTTTAGACCATTAAATCCCTAAAACACATACTTTTATAGAGGCTGACAACAATAAATTAAACTGTAAAAATATGCAAAAGTTAGCAGTTCTCCATTCAAAACTACTGAAACCACAACCATGAGCTACATTACAGGTCAGTAGTCCAAAAGCTGAATTATTGATGGTCAGTTAACATTAAAACTTACCTAATGTTATTTTTATGCAGAAGTGGCTCCGTGACGCTTTGACATGGTGTTTGTGTAGCGCTGCCGAGGAAGGCCATTAAAATATAGTTCACAGTTTAAACAGTGTAAATTTTCCCAGACATTTGAAAATGTGTCCCGTGGGTTTTGTTGAACTTTCAGCCAGCTTCAATGAAAGAAACTTATTCTTCTCCTCGCTGCCGCATGTCAGGCATTAAAGCCTTTTCAAGTTGTGCTTCCTTCGCACACTCATTCATTTACTGACTTTCTTTTCCATACATTTAGCCTAAAAATGAATAATTCAACTCAACTACAAATAGCCTTGTTAAACTAATTAGTGCAGCACTGTTGTCTGCTGTGGACTTTACTGTCTTGTTTTTTTTGCATAAAGCTCTCGCTCTTGCCGTCCTCATACCTTTGTGCTCTTTCTGCATCAGCACTCGTTGTTTACCTGCACCGACATCAACGAGACAAATTCCTGTAAATTTACTTTTCTTGGTGGATCAAGTTGTTCTGATTCACGGAGGCAGGCCTGTCACAAGGTTTCCTGCCAGTCTGCTACTTCTTCTGAGGATCGAGTTGAAATAGAAAGGTAGATATAGGCGCTACTGTGGGCGCCACTACAAAAACTAAAACAAAATAAAGGCACCGTTAGATCCTTTTGTATTTCCCAAGGCCAGTTGGTTTTAATAAAGACCGACTGCATACTAAATCTACCTTTGCTGGGGGCAAGTGCACGCTGTCTCTGCCTGCTTCTCAGTTTGCATTCAATTTCAATCAGTAAATTGTGGAATGCACAAGCAGATAGTAGATCATTTGTTGTCGATAACAATAACCCAACCAGGTTATTGATTGCAAGCACAAATCTCTCTCCTGCTAACATTTTCTTCTTAGTTTTTTTTTCTCTCCCCTCCGTCTATTTTTCCTCATCTGCCTCACTCTTGTATCTTCCAACTCACTCTCTGCTCTATCTCACTCTTGTGCCTCCTCTCTCTCTCTCTCTCTCTCTCTCTCTCTCTCCTGCATCTTCTTATTCTCTCTCTCTCTGCGCTCCTGGAGCGGGGGATGCCAGGGGGACAGAGTGCAGATAGGACCTGTCTCCATAGCAACAGCTTCTGCAAGCTGCTGACACCCTACTGGGGGGGCTGAGGGGAGGAGAGGTTGTGATGGGGAGGAATAGTACAGAGGTTGGGGCACAGGAAAGGAGTTTGTGTGAGTGTGTGCGTGTGTGTGTGTGTGTGTGTGTGTGTGTACCAGTGCTGGGAAAAATAAGTGAAGGAGGTCACGGAGAGGAGAAAAGATGGAGAGAAAAGTGTGCAGAAGAAGAGAAGTGAGGGAGACGGATAAGAGGAGAAGGGAGGAGGATGGAGGAGGAGAGAAAGAGGCAGCCGACCCTGCTTCTTCCCCAGGGACTCAGTGGCCTGCTCATGTTCACTAGCAGAATTAGCATAAAGATGGGGGGAGGTGTGTGTGTGTGAATGTGCATGTGTGTGATTTTTTTTTTTTTTTTTTTTTTCTGTTATTATGTGTGTTGGTTTCTAATAGTCAGGAGAAGAAGGGCAGCAGAGTGTAGTTGTGTACATGCGTGTAATTGGTAATACGCGTTGTTGTCCAAGCACACAGTATGTGTCACATGGATGTAGTGTGTTCGTTAGGTGTGCGTGCTGGTGGAACAGTAGGGGTTTGTGTGTGTGTGTGTTTGTGTGTGTGTGGGTGCGTGTGTGTGTGTGTCAGTGACTCCCTCCCCTGGGTCTTAAACCCCCTCCCTGCTCCGGTCCTGTAGCCTGCGGTTCCCTCCTGTCTGCCCCTCTGTACTGAAGGGCTGCACTTTATGTGCCTGTGATGCAACTGTTTGTGTATCTCTGTGTTTGTGCCTTTGTGTGTGTGTGTGTGTGTGTGTGTGTGTGTGTGTGTGTGTGTGTGTGTGTGTGTGTGTGTGTGTGTGTGTGT
>JAQMCX010000015.1:6734064-6787328 GCA_029814765.1 Acanthurus leucopareius
CGACGCATGGCCGTGCTATTTATAACCTTGTGGGGGGAGTGAGAGTGGGCGAGGGTGTGTGTGTGACTGTGTGTATGCATGTGTCTGTGTGTGTGTGTGTGTGTGTGTGTGTGTGTGTGTGTGTGTGTGTGTGTGTGCGTGCGTTTGTCTGTATGTTGCGTTCAAGGGACCTTTTTGCAACAGCAAAGGTTTGGTGGTTTGCAGCGAGGTCGGTGCTCATAGTTAGTGGCAGGTTTGAAATCTTTTCATCACAAGTCTTCTCATGGTACTGACCTTCAGACCTGACACCTAAACAACACCTTTTCCAGAAACTCCACTTATAAATATTAACCTGCTCAGCAAAACAAGTTTAAGAGCTTAAATTTTAAATGCTGACAACGCACATAAAGCAGGACAACAACTTTAACTGAATAAAATAGTCTAAAGTCAGATGAATTTTTATTTAAGCTTGCACATGTAACATTTCCACCTTAAGATTACTAAAAAATAAATATTTTTTTGTTGTACATTTTAAGTTGTGTACTTATTATCTCAAATGTATCCAACAATGTTCACACTTAAAAAAAATCCATAATTTTATTCAAGGTAGTGGTGTGTTTAATTTTTTCACCAGTCGCTAGCTTTCATGGTAACACCAGCGTGAGATAGAGGTCAGCAAACATGACTAAACGTAACATGAATGAACCTTTAATATGCTATTTTGTTTGAAAGCATTTCTGCCTAAATCAGTCAGTTAGATTTTTTTTAGTGGTGTGTAGTGTATAACCATGAAATAAACAAATCCCATGATCCAACACCCTTTACGACATCATCAAGCGGTATCTTTTGTGTCTGTTGTTTTAACGGTGACCTCTAGTGGCAGAAATGACATGCCGCGAGTTTAAATGAAGAACTATCGGATCAGAGAGTTAAAAGATTACAGCTTCTACATTTATTTTTATTTTCAATCAATTTGCTACTTAAATTTTTTGTTTAATCAATAAATAATTTGATCTATAAAATTTACAATAATATTTAATTCCAATGTTGGTTATGGTTTGTCTGACCTACAGTTTAAAATCCAAAGAGATTAATTTACTATTATATAACTCCCCCCGCGCAATAAAACCAGCAAATCCTTACACAATTAAGGTATTGACAATTTTTTTATTGATTGCTTCAGCTTTGAACAAGGTTAAAAAAAAAAAATTAGGATGCCTCAATTAAATCCGTATTAGAGAGGACAGTGACCTAATAAAATGGATCAAGTATTATGTAGACATGATTGATTGGCATCAACAGATGTTTCTTTGTTTATTCTGTCAGCATTAAGTTTTTCTGTTATCAGTAACCTTAAATAAACCACCTGACATAAACAAATCCTAATGAGTTTCTGACAGTGTGTTACTCATCATAAAAATTCAGGAAAAAGAGCAGTTGAGTCAGATCAGCAGCTGGAGCTGAGATGTCTGAAGTGGTATCAGGAGGATGGTGCAAAAATCAATTAATCTTTATTGCATATCAATCCAGATTAGAGTGACTACACCAAGTTGATTAATCAATAAGTCAATCAGCTAGAGAGTATTTTGATCATCTTTTAATTGTACAAGTTATTTTTTCAGCAACAGTGAAAAAAATTGGAAAGTTTCAGCTTCTTAAATGTGAGTTTTTGCTGCTTTTACTTGTCTACATTAGACTAAACTAAATCTCTTTGGATTCTGACAGAGTTGTGATGGACATTTTTCCCTTTTTTGATTTCTTGTAGAACAAAATTTTAATTGATCAATGAAGAAAATGATCTGGAGATTAATCTGTAATAAATACAAGCATTAGTTGAAGTAACAGACAGACACAAGTTTGTATTAGGTGTTTATATTGCAGTTTTATTTATTTGTGGGACATGAATGACTGGACTTTAGTGTACTGGCTCGTACCCAACCTGTCAACACTGCTGTTGTTAATTAAAACCTTTTAACTTAAACATACAAATATCTGTAATTTCACCTTCAAAGCTACATACATGCTTGCTCTGGCTAACCGTCGGTATAAATGTACCTGTAATCTTATGTCCTGATGCAAAAGAGGGACTCGCAGAGAACGATAC
This sequence comes from Acanthurus leucopareius, assembly GCA_029814765.1. Lineage (NCBI taxonomy): Eukaryota > Metazoa > Chordata > Actinopteri > Acanthuriformes > Acanthuridae > Acanthurus > Acanthurus leucopareius. The sequence continues at coordinate 6,736,148 of JAQMCX010000015.1, forward strand.
TTTGCATAATGAGTTATTTATTAGGGGGTTGTTAACCCCATGTCCTGGGGTGAAATGTCAGCAATAACACAGCAGTGTGTCAGAGGAGCTGGGGGGTTGCTTTCGTTGTGTACAGGGACACTTTGTCATGCAGGAGTGGGCGAAACAATAAACAGGAAAAACTCCCAACTTTAACTTGTTTTAGTGTGTATCATCCTTGTGGTTTGAAGTTGCCAAAGTGCCTGTCCTGCTGCTGCCTGTCCTGTTGCAGTTAGTCTGTAGCAACACTGCCCCCATGTGGTTGAGAGGAACACTACATGTAATCCTCTGACCTGAGGGGTCCCATGGATCATCTCCGCAGCTGTAGCCACACATATTAAGGCCATCCAGCCAAATTATTATGCTTAATACTGATTTCACTTCACTTGTTTGGGCTGAAAGGGAAATTAAAACTATTTTTCATGTTGAACTTTTGGTTTTTAGATTTTTTCTCTCAATTTTAAAGAAACTGCCCAAAATGTCCAGCTTTATCCATCATCTCCTAGCTCCTCTTCTTCCTCCTCGACCTAAAGCCCCCCCCCCTCTCCGGCTCACTCCCCCCTTTCTTGTCCTCCCCTTTTATGATGATTTTGATCTGGATAATTCCTCCAGGTGTAACCTCCCCTCCCTCCCCTCACCCTTTTAGCCCCACCCCTCTCTGATATCGCTCTTCTTTCTTAAAGGGACCACCCGGCTCTCAGCAGTCCCCCCACGCACAGCCCCCCCCACACAACCCCAGCAACCCCATGATGGGACCCCATGGCCAGGTAAGACGCAAACACTTTCTCTCAAACACCCCTCTTTCTTTCATCCCCTATAAATCCCCCCTCCCCCCAAAAAAACCCCTCACCCACACACAAGTTTTTTTTTTCTTTCCATTCACCACTTGCACACTTTCTTCTTCTTCTACTCTTCCTCCCACCCTTGAGCCCAGTTAGCTCTAGTTATGTTCTGGCTAACTCCTCGTAGATGTCAGCTCTCTCCACTTGCTGACTCCTCTTCATGAAAGCGGAGCATCCAGAGGCAGCAGAGCCCGCTCCTCACCAAGCCCCAGAGTCGGCTGTCCCCGTGTGGGATGAATAATTCACTCCTTGCCCCTCCCCCGGAGCAGCTTGTGGGGGGTTGCACACTTATCTCCTCCTCCACTCTTAACACACATGCATGCACTAACACACACTCCCCCCCCCTTACACTCCTCTTACTTGTTCTCACACCTTATGAATAAAACAGAGGACAGGCACTATGGACACGTCACATATACCTTCAAAACACATGGATAATTACATACACACATGTATACACACTTAAAGAAAAATCTGAGTTTTAAGCTCCTGCAGCTACCAGTTAAATTGGAGTGTATTTAACAAATTCAGCCTTAAAAAACTGTCTTTCTCAGTCAGTGTGTGTTTCAACACGTCTCCAGAACAGTAGCTACAGATGACACTGTGGAGGTAAAGCTAGCCTTTGCCCATTAACTGCGGCAGCCCGGCTCCTCATTCTTGTGGTTTCTGGTTTCCGTCTTGTGTGCGAGGGAGTGCGGACATGCTTCCTCTAAGGTTTTGGACGACGTTGTTGGCCTGAGGTGTCTCTAACAACGCCAGGCAGACCACAGGCCGAATCAGCTTACACCACAGTGAGAGCAGGCAGGGTGCGCTGTGTGAGCGCTGTCTGTACGCACACATTAACCTTCACACACACTCACACACACAAATCCATGCTTTGAGTGTGGGAATAAGCAGGCATTGTTAAAATTCATTAAACACAGGCTCTTGCTGAAGTTCCTGGAGGATGTGTTGATGAATTTGTGATCTTTCAGTGCCATCCTTCATTCTTCAGCCTCACTGTGTCCATCTGTGTGTCCTCAGTGCCTCCCCTGTTTGAGTGCTCCTGGATTTATCAATAATGAAAATGTCGTTTTTCTGTGTGTCCCTCCTTTTCCCGCATTTCTCCCTTCTTTCTTTCACTTCCCCTTTGTAGCCTTTCATGTCACCACGGTATCCAGGTGGACCGCGCCCCTCACTCCGAATGCCAAATCAGGTATTTGAGCTCACTTTTGACATTTTTTACTCATTTTTCAGTTGCTTTTTGACAAGTCAGAGTGTCTGTGTTGCCAAAAGCAAGTTTTTAATCCATCTCCATGTCGGGTCTCTTCTCAGCCTCCAGGAGGAATCCCTGGATCTCAGCCTCTCCTGCCAAACAGTTTGGACCCGACAAGACCGCAAGGTAAGACTTGGACAGCTCTCATAGTTTAAAGTATCAGGCTAACTGATTATTTTCATTATTGATTCATTTATTAACTGAGTTTTCAACTAAACAAGGAGTTTTTTGTTTGTAAACGCAAGAAAATAATGAGGTATCAACAGGAAAGTCAGTTTCCTCAAAGAAAAAAAGGCCTTAGGAGGAATCAAAGGGACACTTTGGAGTTTTTGGGGTGGAGTTGTAAGAAATGTAAAAACTGCTGTCAGTTTGGACAGCAGCATAACAGATTTCATCCACCCAATATAAGGTCAGAAAAAAACAGTCATTCTTCCTCACAAAGCACGGGAGTTGTTGGTCTACCGCCGTTTCAGTCTGTTTGTTTGTTTTTGTTTTTGTGGGACTTTGGTGTTTTAAATGGTGAGTTCGAATTTCACCAAAGTCACACAACAAAACAATCGAAGCAGCAACTCTTGTGTTCCACAAGGTAAAATTATTGCTTTTGTCAAACTTAGACGAGAGTCCTTTTTCTGAGCTCGCTGTTGCTGTAAAATATTTGTGTATCTGATTTTAGCAAAAACTGGCTGAAAAGTCCTCAGTGCTGTTGTTCTCAGCCTTTGACCTCATGGAAAATTCATGTTGACCTTTAATTGATTAGTTGGTTAATCCATCTTTCCACTCTCTGCAGCTAATCCCAGGTTGGGTGTAATGAGTAATATATTATTTAAGAATTATTGTTATGTACACAGATGGGAAGTGCTGTAAATGATGTGATTAAAATATCAATAATCTTTTTATTCATGGCCTTAACATTTATGCAGTTTTGTTGTTTCTTTTTTAAGCTTTTTCATACTTGACAGGCACCCGGAGGTTCTCTAAAATTTAAGAGAGGCGTAAATGTGACCATATTTGGCATTTTCGTGTTACACATCAAATAATGAGTGATTAAAGTCACAGTTGACAGACAAATTATCGTGCGAGTAACTTCACCATTTAAGTTTTTTGTCCAAATTCGGCCTCTGTGGTTAGTTCTCGTTTCCTGTGTGGATTGAATTCTCGTGGGTGTGTGTCTGGCTCAGGAAGGGGTCCGTGGTGATTTTAGCTGCAGATTACAGCTTCAGGGGCCCAGAGGGTTACAACTAATGAGATTAGGATGAAGCGTTGTCTGCGGCAGGTCTTAATTCCTGCCTTTAAGAGACGAGACATATGTGGATTTACATGAGCAGTGGTGTGTTTCCAGCATTAATTGAGTGGCTTTGTCGGTCTGTTGTTACAGGACACCCCAACATGGGTGGACCAATGAGAATGAACCCTCCTCGAGGAATGGCCATGGGCCCACAGGTAACACGCGCGCACACTCACATACACACACTTCGAATCTTGAAGATGAAACACTTCCTGTTAAGAGTTTTATCTGTATATCAATTTAAACTACTGATTGTATTAGCTCAATTTCATTAATGTAACCAAACTGTCATCACATTGAGCACTGTAATATATTCCTGTGAAGTGTACATGACTCACCATTAAGCTCTCACAGGCTATAATTGTATATTGTCATTTCCTCAGCATCCTCACCAGAGCAGCTCAGGCTTGTTTGTTGTTTGTTTGAGGACGTCACAGCTGCTCACAGCTGTTCTCAGTCTGCTGCTGTATGTGTGATACTTATGAATTTATCACAAGGAAATGTAGCCCGGCATGCCAGACTGCATTTGCAAATGCAAATGCGAGTTGTTCTTGTGACTCTCGGTTGATTTTGGATTTCAAAAGGGGAATTATGAATAGGCACAGACCAGCATGACAGTGGACACAATTGGATAGACTTTGAAACCAATCAGAGCAACAAGATGTGACATCCAACCAATCAGAGCTACAAAAACATAACCCTCAACGAAACAGAGCAGTGAAAGCTGCAACGTAGCACTAAGCAACATATGCAAGTTGAGGCAGCTCAGTTTTTAGAGGGAAAAATTGCAGCTTGGTCACAAACATTCAAAAATTTCCTATTAACAGCACACTAAAATGATTTGAGTTGGAAAACAGAATCTTGAGTTGTATTTGATCAGCACCGCCTAGTTTGACAATTTCAACTTGATTTTATGAGATGGAGGTAATCGTATAGACAGACAACTAAGTAACACAAGTAGGACTCATCTTTCAGTCCTATCAAACCCCCCTCTTAGCAAATCATCGGTTCTGATTTGCCTGAAACAGTCCAGAAAAGCTGGATTTTTGTTAAAATGGGAGGAGGGCAAGACCCACCCACCAGGGAGAATAAATCAGGAGCTCGGCAGATTCATCTGTTTCTCAGAGGAAATGAGTAACAAAAACATAGTTGAGGATAAATCAGAACTTCCAGTTCGAATGTTCCAACCTTGTTTTTAACATTTTGTCTGACAGAATTATGGAGGTATGAGGCCTCCTCCCAACTCCATGGGCGGCCCGATGCCAGGAATGAACATGTAAGTTCAAAACATCTCTTATATCTGAGTTAAAATGACTCTGTATCAGTGTCTCAGTGCAGGTTAATCTCTGCTTATTTTTTGCTTTATCTTCCAAGAGTCACATGTGTGTCTTTTCTCTTGTCACCATTTTCATCTTTTTTCTGCCTCAGGGGTCCCGGTGGAAGAGGGCCTTGGCCAGGACCTAATGCTAACTCTGTGAGTCAGAAACCCTTGATTTTTGCACATGACAATGTCCATGTGATGGGCACGAAAGGAGGGAACAGCCTTCAGTGTCAGGCAGTTTACAACAGCCCTGATGTGCTTTCAATGTTTAGTTTGTGTTTAGCAGCTTAGAGAGACGTCAATTTTTTCTCTGCTAGCATTTTGTAAGCTGTAATTTGTTGCCTCGCTACAAAAATGTCAAGAAAATGCTCTTCAGTCAGTTTTTATCAAGGAATCCTTTTAACCACTGCTCAGTTTCTTTAAAGGGATATTTGCTTGACAACAAAAACCCACCATGGAAATTGAACAACACCTCCTACTGTAATCTTGACATTTCTAAGCTTTTTATGGATTTTTTTGGATTTCAAAGTTTTGTCCACCCTGTGTAGATTCACATTCAGTATCTTCTGACCTTCAGATCTGATAATCTGCTTTCTTTTTTCCCCCTGCAGATAGCGTACTCCTCCTCATCTCCAGGGAACTACGTGGTGAGTGAAAACCAGAGCAGCAGCTCTCATAGACACACTTTTTATTGTACTTCCTGATGTTCTGGCGAGTGTAATTTTAACCTCTATCATCGCCTGTTCCCAGGGTCCTCCAGGCGGAGGAGGTCCACCAGGAACTCCCATCATGCCCAGCCCAGGTGGTGCGTCACCTAACTATGTCCCCGGCGCTAACTCTTGTGTCAGAAAATAGACGTCTCTTCCATCTTTCCTCACTTAACAAGCATGAATGAGTCCCCTCACCAGCCAAAAACTATTAGTTTGACTGTTTTCATTTCTCACATCTGTTTTTTATTTCAGTATTTAAGTTCATGTTTGATCAAATCTTCACTATTAGTGATTTTTCTCCTATTTTATGTAACCAAAGTTTCTGTTTTTCCTTAGATTCAACTAACTCCAGTGAAAACATCTATACGATGATGAATCCTATCGGGCCAGGAGGCAACAGACCCAATGTGAGTCTCACACATGCTTTAAGTTCACATATTTAAAATAAAATCACAAAGCTCTTTGTTAAAATTAGAAAATACAAAAATAGTTGTGATTGATTCTGGGTTGAATTTATGAATGTGTTTGCAATGAGTATACTTTGAAGAGGTTGACTAGATGATCACATTCTGTTTTATTCATGTTTTTCCCAACTTTCCTGTTATTCTGGTTGTAAAAATACACAACTTTTCCCATAAAAATCACTCCAGCTCAGACAGATTTTATAGCCACACTGAGCCCAATACAAATCCGTAGGAAATGAACCAGATATAATAAATTCTATGATCTCTGCTTCTTTACATGGAGCTTTAAAGACCTCAGTTGTATCAAAGAGGTCCAACATGCAAAATGATGTTGCTGTCATTTAATAAATTGTATAAAATTTTTTTGCAGTTCCCTATGGGACCTGGGCCTGACGGGCCAATGGGAGCAATGGGAGCCATGGAGCCGCACCACATGAACGGATCACTAGGTGGGTTTTAAACACAGTGCAGCCAAAAAATGACTAATGGGCTGATATGTGTACAGCTAAAACACTGCTTCATTTTACAAGTTTACTTTTAAAAAGCAAGTGATCTATTATTCTCTCGTTTCCCTTCCTCAGGGTCTGGAGATATGGATGGGTTGCCAAAGGTGAGTAAAAGTCAGATTTTCAATAAACTTTTCTTGTTTGCTATGTGATCCTTGAAATAAAAACATAAGTTTAAAATCTTTACTTTATTCACTGTAATGATGCTGTTTATAAGAAGCAGTCTAATCAGGTATTTTTCCCCAATCTTTTGCTCCAGAGCTCCCCGAATAACATGGGGGGCATGAACAACCCTCCTGGAACGCCGAGAGATGACGGCGAAATGGGCGGGAACTTTTTGAACCCATTCCAAAGTGAAAGTGTGAGTAGAGCGAGTGAATTACATCTCATGACCCCTAACAGTTATCCTTGATGTCCTGACATAAACCAGTGGAAGAATGCAAGCAGAGGGTTCGCCTGATATTTTAAAAAAAAAATTTAATCTCAGACCACTGATAATGTTTGATTATGTTTTGGTAAAGTGTCTGTCTTTTCCTTACTTTAATTATTCTATTTTTCAGCTGTATTAAGTTGTCTGACACACATTATTTGAGCACAGAGCCACACATGGGACTTTCCAGCCGACACTAGCTTTGCTTTGTTTTTTAATAACTAAAGTAGATGCTAGTTAAAATAAATTTGAAGTAGGGGTCTTCACAGGTCCCAATTTTCCTATCTGGTTTGTCACTAATTTATGGGAAATATTCCCAAAGTGGGGAAAATTGATTTTCAAATGTCTGACCCCATAAAAATAAGACCAACAAAAAAGAAAATACCATTTCCAGCACCTGATAATCAGGTCAGCTTCCTTTTACCAGAAACCCAGCAGACCTGTAAAGACCTTTCGTTCACAGTGCAGCATTGTCACCTATAAAACACACAAAACACACAGTCTCTATGACAAAACACTATAAATTCAAAATACAAAAGACACACAACAGCACTTTCATAATAAATAACCTGATCAAAAACAGTGTGGTAAAGAAGATCTGAGGTTCTGCTTGCATTGTAGCCGCTTACTAATCACTTAAAAATTCATTATTTATCCTCTGTATCAGTGATCGGATAAAAGCTGTAAATGCCTTTTTACTCTTTTTATTATATTTGTGTATTTACGTACAAATAGAAAGGAAATTTGGAAAATTTTTCCTTTTTTTCGAACCCAAAGAAAAAAGCAGATGCTGAAGTTGTCTTGGTGCTCAGCAGGTGGAGGGGGGGGGGGGTACTTTTCCTTGCATTGTGTAAGACTGTGATGTTGACTCATCCTCGTCCTGCAGAGCTACGGGGGGGCACAGGAGTTAAAGTCTGAGCCCAAATACCCTGATTCAACCAATCAGCACAAAGGCTGGGAATCATTAGAAATATTTTCAGATTGGAGCCCTTTAGAGCTGATAATTAGTGCCAATATCCAACTGATATTCAATTTCTTACTTTGAAGAAAATTCTGTATCTTTTTAAGTGTTTTTAAACTATTAGCTAAATGCAAGCAGCTGTATAATATCTTTTCTCTGTTACACACAGTTTAAGTGTAGTATTGAAATGAAAATATTAGGTAAGAAGTACGTAAATAATGTTTTTAATTGAAAAAGAGCCAACTTTTGATACATTTTTGACAGGTTCTGTGCTATTTCCAAATTCTGCTTGTACTAAAAGAGCACTGAGGTTCAATCCCCAGCCCTTATAATCAGAAATATTACTGAATGGGTGCTGTATTGATTGCTTGAGTCAGATGTATCAGAGCCTGATTGGATCCTGGAGTCTGTGCTTCCCCTGGCTTTGCAAGGCTAGGTTTGAGCACCCTCTGGTGTTTAAATGTTGTCAGTGACACATCCACTCATCTGTGCCCTCCTCCCCCTTCCCTCTCTCTCTCTTTTCAGTATTCACCCAACATGACGATGAGTGTGTGATTTTATTTTTTTTTCCTTTTTTTTGTATTTTTGTTTATTCTCCCCCCTATTTTTGTACCCCTGCACCCGATTATCTTTTTTTTCTTCTTCAATTCAATCCTTATTTCACCTTGGATTGGACCACCTCTTCCTCCTCCTCACACACACACACACACACCCTCGGCCCCCCAAACCCTCCCATATTGGATCCACTACTCCCCACCCTGTTTTCCCTTCTTATTCGGGAACTCTATGGCCACACAGACTTCTGGGACAGCCCTTGAGCATGCTGGGACTCTAATTAAGACGGGCCCTCCTGGAGCATGCAAGATGGCCGCCGGTCTGAATAGGAAGCAGTCACAGAGCAACAGGAAGAGCCTCCTCTCTGACTCCGGCCCCGGCCTCCCTGGCTTCCTGTCAGGTTCTAGACAATGAGCGAGGGAAGGAGGACAAACAGAGAGAAAGAGGGAGAGGAGACTGGATAACACAGCCCTCCCCCCACCCTTGAGGACACAGTGTTGGGGGGCTGTCAGCAGCTGCCTGGAAGCTTCTCAACCATGACTTTGGACTTTTTTAAACAATTCTTATTGTCTTCTTATTTTTGTTGTTGTTCCTACCGACGGATTCAGTTTAGGGGGTCGAATGAAACGACCCCGTTTTGCCCCCCACCACATTGTTCCCTCTGTGTGTACATTTTTAACAGAGGTGTTGTGCTGATCAGTGAACTCTTTTTTTTTTTCTTTTTTTTTCGTGTATGTATTGTATCATTGCTATTTTTTATTATTGTATTATTGTAATTAATGATATTGTTATGATCATTTTAAGATTAGGTTCTTATTTCTGTTTGTTTTTAAGGGCACATTTTTATGATGAAGACAGAGTTTGTGCACACAAATTAGAAATTGCTGTGAGCACACTGCCCCCTGCAGGAAAAAAATTATCCATCGCGGTACTGATTGGCCCTCTTCTTTATTTCTTCCTCACAGTTGTAGCAACCCTCTAAATTTTTTAACTTCCTGCTCAATAATCTAAACCAGAAGAAGCGGCTTCTGTTTTTAGTAGCTTCCATGCAGTGAAATGCACAGCTCTATTTATTTATGTACCTTAAGTTTGTCTTATGAACCATTGTTACTTGGTTTTTTTTTGGTTTTTTTTTAAGTGTTGCCCCTGGTATTTTTGTTAACTGCAGAACTAGTAGCAACTGTGTAAATATGAAGATCCAGTCAGCAGCGTGTCCTCCTCTCCGTCTGACGTCATCAGACCCCTCCATCCGAGCCCTGAAGGTGCTTTTGAAAAAGAGTCGACCGATTTGACCCCGTTCGTGCTGCTTTCACTGCTGCTGCTGCTGCTGCCCACTTAAGTTACTGTTCGCTCTCAACACAAACACAGGCTGCGTCATCATCTCTGCTGACCCGTCGTTAACACTCGGATTGTTGTTTTTTGTTTTTTGTTTGTTTGTTTGCTGATGAGTCCTCAACACACTGTGATGTATATCTGTGCTTTTTTTTTTTTGGAAAAAATTTGCTTTCACACGGCCGTCAGTTCAGCTTGCAGGAAATTGTTGTTTTCACACATGCAGCGCCCCCTTCTGCACAGCCGCTTCTGGTGATCGGATCGCTGGTGTTTTTTTTAACGTCGGAGCAAAGCGTTGCTCTGTTGACTGTAGCGAGTGGCCTCCCTCCCTCCCTTCATTGTGAAGACAAAGACCTCCGTCCTTCTCCCCCCATTTTTCTCACCTCTCTCACCGGGCCAGCATCGACACACAGTCACACACATCCCTCTCTCATTTGTTTTTTTTTCTTTTTTTTGTACAACTCTCTCCATCTTCTTGATTTTAATTTTTTTGTAAATACTGTAAAATGCATTTTGATATCATTGACATGTTTTGATATTTTCAAATCACAACAGTTGATGAGAAACGTGCTGATTCAGGCAACTGTGTGTGTTTTGTTCAGATGGTGTGTCTTTTACTCAGAAATGATATGAATGATGAGAAACAGAAACTGGAGCTGCTATAGACTATTATGCTATTTCTTCTCATCACAGACAAACGAGGGGCTTTACTGCGCATCAGAGCTGTAGCGTCAAGGAGGTCTGAGAGTACGAGGGAGGGCAATTTTTGAAGTGTGTTTGAACGCCTTTAAGCTAACTCACCGTCACACACATTTTTATGAAAAATCGTAAAACATGACTCTCGTCCAGAAGCCTCCCTCCTCGGCCGCTGTACATGGAAAATTTTTAAAAAAGGTGGTCAAGAAGCCGGAAAAAAAACAGGCATATTGTCACTAGATTATTTTTTTTGACAGGGAATTTGCAGGAACAGAGCAAAAAGAGGCCAGTTTTTCAAAATAAAATTTCTGCCTCCAACACTCTTGCTTTTCAGCTTCCACCCCTCTCGACACAACTCGAACTGAAAGTAGGGCACACAGGACACTGTCTCTCAATCCAACACACCAGGGACCAGAGAACAGACTTTACTATGAAGGATTAATTTTGTTTTTTTGGGGTTTTTTTTTAATCTATTTAAAAATGGGGTGGGAGAAATGTTTTTGGGAAAGTAAAGAGGAAAAAAATAACGGAAAGATCTGTTCTTATTGCTGAGAAGAGGTAGAGAGAATGCGGGAACCGACGTTTCCTCCCCTGTACTTTGAAATACTGTTGTATAAAATGCAGTCGAACTTCTCTCTATCTTTCTGTCCTGTAAGTAAAGCCGTCACACGTTGATCATTTCTGTATTTCTATTGTGCTGATGTATAATACTGTAACATTCAGGGGTCGGGAGGGTTAAGAGAGGAAAATTTTTTTGAGGGGAGTAAAGATTTTTCTGTTCAGTTCCTCATTTTTCCTCTTGATGACAAAGCAGTATTGAATATGAGGCAGTCTGTCCTTGGGGAGTTGCTTTGTATCTCATGTTAGGGTAGTTTCAGATCCTAAATGTCTCGTGTAGTAAAAATAAGAGGTTCCTTCTTCGTATGTTTCTTTATATTGTAAAGTTTCTTTAGACGAAAAAATGTTGCTTATTGGAAAAAAAGGTGGGAAAACTGCATTGATAATAAATGTAATTTTTTTTCGGTTTTTGTTTTGTTTTTGTTTTAATTTTCATCAAGTTGTCAGTCGTTTTTGCCTGTGTCCCCCTTGTTGTAGATACATATTAAAAACAAATAAAATGACTTCACTCCTTTTGCCATGAACTCGCATTTCTTTTACTTGATTTATATTTATGATTTAGCTCCAAAATATTTCGGTTAAAAGTTTTTCTGTAGCTTTACTGATGTCTTGTAAAGGATAATAATCTGGACTCCTTTTTTTTTACATTACTTCATCCAAAAAGATAAAACCAGTGTTTCCCAACCCTGAGATAAGGAACTCTGCAAGGGGTCGTGACAAATCTGAACGCTAGAGAAATTACTAAGGAGGAAGAAAAATTACGTTGCTACAAAATGTGAAGTTATATTTTTTTAGATATCTAAAATACTTTATTCCTTTAGAATTGGTCAGTTTTAAAATTTCAGATCTCTTAAAACAACCTGTCTATAAACAACATCTGTTGATTGAATGATCTCTTAGTGTACTGGAATATATAGGTATATAGGTAGGTAGTAACTTTGACCACAGTCCTGATAAGGAAAGTAGCTATTTTTAAGATCAATTGATTATTTTCCTAACTAACTAAATAGTCATTTTGTTTCAAAATAGCAAACTAAATGCACATCAGACGTTCAGAGATCATGACTGGAAAACAGGTCAGAATTAAAGATTTCCCATCACCATCTAGGATGAAAAATAGCAAATATTCATATTTTAGAAACTGGAAAGAGAAGGTTTGAAAATGTTGCCAAACAAATTTATCTGATCAGCTCAAGTGTTGCAGAAAAATTCTCTATCTAGTTTAAACTGAACGCAGAGGCAAAAACATGGCGAAGAGGTTTTCTCTCTTTGTTTTCTCTGTATTTTGCACTGCTGACACAAAACAGACGATTGTTATCTCAGTGACATTTAGATGTTCAAAGTGCTTTAAACAGTTGGAGTTGTGAGACTTTGTGCTTTCAAACAGTAACAGTTTGTAGAGGCTGAGTGGAGGGATGAAGGTGATCAGTCTCACAGGTCTAAATGGGTTTCTACTCCTCCTCCTCCTCCTCCTCCTCCTCTGATCTGTTCAAGCTGCTCTGAGTGGCGACGCACTGACCTCCTGCCCCTCTCACCGCAGCTGGAGGCAGTAGGAGCAACCAGGGAGGTGACGGAGGAGGCTGGCAGCAGCGGAGGCAGTAGTGCCGGTCTCACCGATGCTCTGGATGAAGAGGAGGGTGGAGAGGAGCTGGGTGGGTGAGGCAGAAACACCATGCTCCTGCTTTTCAAAGGTGAAACTTGGGTAGGAACCTGGAGGTGGGAATCTGATTGGTTGACTAACGGAGGGAGGTGAAGCAGAGGAGGAACCACTGTGATAGAGGGGAGAGTGTTCCTGCGAAGGTGGGAGTGAGGAGAGATACAGGCAGGTAGCTTATCGCTTGTCTGGGTCATTTTGTCTGATTTTGAGTCACCGGGTGTCAAACACCTCCATGATCTGGAGTTTGCCTGAGATGAACTCATCTCTGTGAGAGTCAGGACCGACTGAGAGACCCTCGGAGGAAAATCGTCATGGCAGCTGTCGTGATTCTCTCCTTCATATCTGTCATCCCTCCTCTGAACCTCCAGCTCTGTCCTCTCTTCCACCCTGGACTGATGGGAATGTGGCTCCCGCCTTGAATCCCCTCTGTCCTCCTCCTCCTCCTCCTCCTCCTGCTGGCTCCTCTCCCTCATGCCCTCCTCGTAAGCATGGTTCAGGCCGGCCAGGTTGTGAATGGCCAGCCACGGTTCAGATGACACTCTCTGCCTGGGTGGCGGAGTGCCACACTGGCTCAATGTACTGAGGTCAGATGAGGGAAGTTTACTGCTGCTGCTGCTGCTGCTGCTGCTACTTCCTCTTTTGCCTGATGGAAGCAAATAAGACACAGACAATGAGTGAAACTCATTCATATGGAAATGGAGGAGAACTGTGTGTCTCCTTTTGTGTTTTTACTGCCTGGGAATCTGTTTCTGTTGCTCCTCTTGAGGTTCCTCCATTTTTTTAACCTGTCATAGACTTTTTCTTTATCCAAATCAAGGATCTTAAGCTATGCTGTACAGATAGTAAGGTTCTTTTGGGGTATAATTTGTCATTTTATAGGCTGTATTGACCTACAAAATTGATTTAATTCTATTAATTGATGATGTTGAAACAGCTCAGCAAACAAAAATAAAATAAATGTTGAAGTTGTAGACAGCATATATAATGCATAATTTCTGTTAGCATTAAGCATTAATGTGTTTATTTTTTGTCCAAAAATAAAAAACATCACCGTAAACATTATATATTGTATATACTATATTCAAGTACAAGTATGTTATGAGACCCAGCCTAAAGTTTTCTGCCAAGCCTAGCTTACAAGTTAATTTGAGCTAAATGCTAAGGTGAACAACTCAACACTGATGCTAACATGGTGATATTTGACACATATAGCGTTTACATGTGTTAATATAGTTCATTTCACAGCATCCTCACATTTTCAAATTCCACTTAAGAATGTTTTAGGCTGATTGTAATGTCTTTATTTCAACATTTTACACAGGCACAAATATCTAACCTGGAAGTGCCAAAGACAAAGCCAGGCCATCCCAAAAGACATTGGATTTGCCCTTTGGGGACATGAAAAAAAATCATGGAGATTCATCCATTTAATGTTGAAATATATTTTAGTTTTAATAAAAGCTGACAACAAACTGACATTAGCATTCCTAGCCCGGCTAAAAAATTATGCATAGTTTGTGAAGTAATTCATTCTCTAAAATTACTCAAAGCCAGCTGTTTCCCCGTCCTCATCTTCCCTCAAACAGCCTAATCTAACTTTATTTAAAGAGACTCTTCTTCCTTTCTATTATATGAGCTGGGTGCAACAGTAAAAATCCTGCTTCATTCATTGTAATGCACCTCTAGAGTTAACTTCATCTCATCCTGGCAACACATTTTCATCTCGTGTCCTCAGGAATGAGCACTGAGCTAATGATTTCAGCCACCAGGAATTTGTTCTCATCTGTCTGGACCTGCCTTTCTTTGTTTAACACTGCTCTGCTATATCCAGGAGTGGCACAATGTCTGCATGCAAAGACTTCTGATTTCTACACCGAGGTGAAACAGCCGGCCAACTTTCAGAATATTGTTAAGAGCCAGTACATGAAATAAAGGTGTATTCTCGGTGGGACACGTGCCCTTATAATGTGAAAGTGGACATAATGTTTATTGGAAAATAGCAGTAGTCTATGTTCCTTCATCTTCAGTTCAAAACAATCAGCATTCACTCACTCGTTCCCCTGAAGTTGAAGATGTTTTCTCCCTCAGGTGAGTTGGGTGAACCCGTCTTGAGGACGATGTCAGACGGGGACATGCAGGAAACCGGTGAGGTGTCAGGAGATGGAGGAACATTCAGGTAACGCCTGGTCACAGGGCCTCCATTCATACCCATCTCCGTGGTGATGATGATGATGTCACGACCCCTTGCCTGGCAGGCATCCAGCAGCACCTGAGGCACACGGTGCAGGTGAGGTATTAATTGGATTTGATGAGTTTTAGCTTGAATGGTGTCAAGTATTTGAGTTTTTTGGAGTGCCTACACATTTTAACTGCTCTCATGATGATCATTTAAACACATGCAGTGTTTCTGCCAGATCTGAACGGAGGAAAAGCTTTTAAAACTCCAAAACTTTCCACTGAACAGGTTTAAAATTGTGTTCCCTCTATTTTTGAAGCTGTATTTACTTTTACTTGACAAAGTTGTAGAGAGAAATATTACACTTGTATTAGTCAAGATAAAGGTGTGTTTCATGTGGTTGCCTGTCAGTGGCGTCATGTAACCTTTACCCTCTCTAGCTGCTATGACGACTATGGAAACAGGGGAAAAAACAGATGATGCATCAGGAAGTGAGAAAGGAAGTCTGCAAACTTGACTAAGCAAAAATCAGAGTCAGCAAAATTTTTATCTGCAATAATGACTGTTGTGCGATGTGGACAACAACTCCCATGATCCCACACTACTTCAAGGCATCAACAAACTACATTGCATCAAAGAAAAGTTTAAGTACCTACTGTGCATTTTAAGTTACAAGCTGCTTTTTAAAATTAGGATTTTACAAATAAAAGCTAAGATCAATTGATAAACTGACAAATTGTCACAGATTAAAGTACCCAAAAGTATAGAAATTTGCTAAAATTAGCTTTAAGATACTCCTGTTGATTAATGCAAAAGTAGTTATAACCCTTATAGGGCTTCATGTTGTTTCAAATTTCAAATCCATTACTTCAGTTTCTTAATACCTTTTCCACCACTGTTAGATGGAGCCTGAACTAACCATTGTAGACTGTTTCTGCACAGACACATCACTATGAATATGAATCAAATATATTGATCTAGAGAGCCTTGGATCATCCTTTTCCACTCTAAACTGACCTTCAGTGTCGGCTGATGCTTCGCATTGATGGCGTAAACCAGTGCTGAGGCGCCGGAGTGGTCCTCCATGCTGGGGTCAGCTCCTGCAGCCAGCAGGGTTGACGCCACCTGAGCTCCTGCTCGCTCCATACAGGCATACATCAGAGCAGTGCGTCCAGCCCGGTCCTGTACGTTTGGATCTGCCTGAGTCAGAACAGAAGAGAACGATAGCTCAAGTTTGTATCCCATGAAGCCTCAGCGATGACCCAGTGTAAGTGAGGTGTCAGTTAGAGAGCTCGGTTTTGTGCTCAGACATAATTCCCTTCTAAAATTACATGTAATCTGTTTATTATTCCAGCTCTTCTGTGAGGCTACATTTTATGAGACGGTTCTTCTAATGCACATTCCTCTGTGTAATCAATCATCTCCCCTCAGAGTACACTGTGTTGTGTTCAGCAGCTCTAAATGCTCGGAAACATTTTGGTAGGTGGTTTGAGGACACAAGCAAAGCTGGCAACAACAGCAGCCTGTTTGCTATGCATTAAAAACACAGTTTGCCTCACTTTCTGCAGGTACACATTTAATATGTATTAGAAATACATCCAAAACAATATACTGATACTTTAGTCTGTGAAAACTCCCTGTAGATTACATTTTAAACACATGTATCCTGAGTTTAAAAGGGAAATATTGCTCCTTACAGACTGACCTTGTTGTGGAGCAGGTATGTGAGGAGTTTTACAGTCTCAGGCCCGACAGGCTCCCCCCTCAGGGCTTTACAGGCAGCAAGGAGAGCGGTCTCTCCTCTCGGGTTGCGCCTGTTGACCTGAGCCCCGCCTTCCACCAGCAGACGAACCAGACGAAGCTTACCCGAGGATGCTGCACCAATGAGGGGGCTGCTGTCTGACAGTGGGTCCCCCATGGCCTGGAGGTTAAAGGAAAGTCAGAGTGTATTTTCACCTGCAAACATTCACTGAGTTGCAATATTCCAACTTAAACAGCAAATCTTGGAGGTCTTCTACCTGCTATGGAAAAAAAATCCTTGATAATAGCCTTACATTTATTGATTTGCATGGTTGTACTTTTCAATAAGCAATTTCAGTTCTGTTATTAATGCTCATGAAAGGAACTCATATTAAAGTAAAATATGCTCGAATAAACTAAATACTAAGTTTAACTAATCCTTGTATGTCTGTTTTCTTGTTTAAACTATTAATAAAATGTTCAGCACATCAAAAACTAAGACAAAACTGGATACTGGACATTGTTTAAGTTATTTCATTACAAGTTTTATACAAGTTATTTTAAATCAAATCTTAAACTTTAAAGCTACTAAATTCTTAAACAAATGAACATATCATGCCGCATCTATTATTTAGATGCACATCCACAGCTCACACATGTAGATGTTGAACTCACCTTCAGTGCTTATTTACCTACTCTTCTTCTTAAAACAGGAAAAGCAGCCATCTTGAGGTTAAAAAATATAAATTTAAGGCCATATATTTCATCCCATCATAAAAAGGGCTTACCTGGGTATTCGGATGCAGCCTCCTCATGTTGCCGGCCTGCAGCAAACAGCAGAACATAGAGTGAGAGGAAACTAACTTTCATCTACTCCCTCTGTCTCCTTCTGTAACTCCTCTGTCCCCTCCATACCCGCTGAGTTGAGGGGAAGTGCAGCCCACAGCGAGCGTTAATAGCTATAAATGGTTTGTGAGTCCAAAATGTCACCTGTTGCAGACACTGTGCTACAAAGACCCAAAGGTCCTTTGATATGAGTCAGCTTTGAACAGATCTCCACTGCCTTGTGACCACCATCTGCGTTCAAACACTGGCAGAGGGAGACAGTTCACACACACACACACACACACACACACACACACACACACACACACACACACACACACACACACACACAACACACAACATTTCAAATGCACAGGAGCTCATTTATCAAAAAAAAATTGTGATGCACTTGTTCTGTCTTTTGTATTTGTCTGTTTTTAATGTCTTTTGTTCTCTGCGAAGCGCTGAGCACCTGTTCTGTTAAATTATAAAATCTGACTAGAATGATTTCAAAATGGCAGAGAGGGAAAGAGAGACTGGCTCCGAGCCCAATCTAGAGACCGGGAAAACACTTCAGCAACCCTCAAATACCAGATGTGCAATTAAGTCAAACAGCAATTAGTTGGAGCTAAATTAGCAGTGAGCATAAGCAGCAGGAAAGCATATTAATCTAATTTTTCCTGCATCCTTAACGTGCAAACATGTTATGAATGGGTATGAAACGATGACAATGCCCCCTTGGGAAGGCTGTAATTCAGTGGGTTTTTTTTGGGTACCTGCGCTTTTCAAGGTGTTTTTTTAACAAGTGTGTGTTTACTGATGCAGTAAATTTGACTAAAACTTGTCCCCAGAGTTGTTTGAAACACGTGTCTCAATTGTAACAAGTTATTTATTGAAAAAAAAGATGGTTTTGAAATTAAAGGTAGCATAAAATGGAAAATAATCAACGATGTGTTAAAAAAATTAAAGTTAAAATCAAACCTAAACTCTATTAAAAGTAATGACTTTTTCACTTAAATTTGAATTTTATATTCTATTTACAATCATTTATATTTATTTATATTGTATATTTTTTATATGTATTCTGAGGTTTTATGTCAGTCGTCAGCGGTAAGAGTAGCTTCCTGAATATCCCATTTTAGCCCTTTTATCACCTCTGTTTGTTATAACCACTGTTTTTCTAGGAAAAGATTTACCCAGGGGTCACACTTTGAAGAGCTTTTATAGCATCAATATGTGAAGTACAGCTTGAGGGATAGGGTGTATTTATCATAGCAACACTGAATGAGAAAAACACCCGAATGAATTCACAAGTAATTAACATCCACAAGCAGTACTGACTTTTAAACCCCACATTAGATTTCGCTTAAAAGATTGTCTCCAAACAAAGAAATGAAAGGAATGATTGCTGAGGCTAATACACCTAACCAGAGAGATCAGTCTCAGAGGTTACACACTGGGCTTTCCGAAGCCTGAGTCAAATCAGCCAAAATTAAAAAAGAAATGTATTATATGCATTTTTTGCAGATTAGAATCTAGCACATCAAAGGGATCATGATTTAGCAAAATATCTATTTACACTGATACAAAATGAAACAGTCGACTTTTGAAACTTGCTGATATTGTTTAATAGGTCGCGACATGAACACAACCTAATAACCAGAGCAAATGTTGGCAGAAATGTTGAAACATTATGTCATTTCATGTCCAAACTATAAATTTTATGTTGTGACAACATGGTGGAGAAAAACTTCAGGCACAAAATTGCTTGGTTTTGATAGGGAAATTATCATTTACTGGCTTAAAGAGGCTGATTCTGAAGGACATTACTTTGATATATACTGAAATGTTGATGAGATACATAAAAATATATACAAATTTAACATATCCTTGGTTTGCAAAAATATAAAAGGCCATTTTATTCCAGCGAATATGCTGGAAAGCATCAAGTCCACATTTATTTTTGTTATTATTGCATTATAATGCAGAATTCCTTACAGCTCAAAACACTGATTTAACAAGACACTTCAAAGTCCTTAACTTAGGACATAACGAGGCAGGATACGATAAAAGAGAAACAGAGAAATACTAGAAAGTATATGGATATGATTTTATAATAAGGGAAATAATACAAGATCATGATAAGATAAGACTGAATACAAGAGAAACTGGAAATTCATACAAAACTTTACTACTTCCATTAAATGTTGCTTTTTTTCTTCTACCTTATCACATGTGCAGGACAGTGCTTAAAGGCCAAATTAAAAAATAAATTTTGATGTAAGAGATTTACCCACCCGGCAGTTTATAAAGTAGTTAATAATAATCTTACTTCTACCAACTACAATATGTGTGCCTCATTAGTTTAAATCAAATTACATGATATAGTTCATGTTATTATGAACTGGGCCAGTCTGCATCATTAATAAGCCTACTTCTACATATCACACTTACAGGCTTCTACTTATACTCAATTAAAATTCAAAATGCAAAACATTTATTTGCAAAGCCGGAGGTTTACTTGTAATGGAGTATTTCTTCACTTTGATAAAAAGTCGTTAAATATATATATTTTTTAAATAGGATAATGATAATAAATAAATACCATTTTGTCTGCAGGATGCATTGTGGGTACTTAAGTCAACCACAGCACTTCTAAATGATAAATCTTCTAAAAGTTTCGTTACTATTGCAGCCTAATTGACCTGTTCACTCACACACACACACACACGGAAGAAATTCCCCTCGTGCGAGAGAAAGAAAATTAGCAAAGCGAGAGGGGGTTACAGAAAAAGTAGAAGTGGTTACGTAAGCCCTACGTAACAGTTTATTTATGTCTCCCGGCCAATAAAATCTGCTCTGAGTCCTGCCGTGATGACGTAATGCGATCTACTCCAGAATAGCGCGCGGCGGAGGAGCAGCCACACGGAACCGTCCAGTCTTTCTCCGGATCGTCTCGCCAATGTTTGTTTATTTATGCGGGATTTGTTTGTTTCGGAATAAGCGTGGCGGGCGGGGGTTTGCGGCGGGATGTCGGCGCTAAAGGAGAACCAGTGTTACGGGCTGTCCAGCGGAAAACTGAACCGCGGCGGCAACATTTCTGTTTTTCATGTCAAACTCACTGACAGCGCGGCAAGAGCCATTGGCTCCTTTCAAAACGGCAAGGTAGGTTATTTTTCAACATTTACTCTCGACTAATGACCTTAAATTCACACTAACGCTTGGTTTTATTGTACCACTTCGTTAAAAGGACTCTTACTTGAAGTAGAAGTGATAGGAAAGGGCGAGGAAGACGGGTTCGTGATTTGCATTTCAGCCGAACTTCGCCAATATCTTCCCCGGGTTGTTGTCTCCTACAAGCCTCCTTTTAGCTATGAAATGGGAATACATGTTGCATAATGCAATGCGGAAACGCTTCCCTGTGTGATGATGCTTGTAACAGGCTGCTGGCAAAGTCGTTAACGTTACAAGCTGCTGGCAAGTATTACGAATGTTAATAAGAGTCGGAGTCGAGGCGAGAATAAAGGAAACAGGCTGAAATGTGAAAAGAGGCTAGTATTTAGGAGGCTATTTCCGATTGCATATTTTGGGAGATGGAGTAGAGTTGCAGGCAGTTTGTTATCTACAGTTTAGTTAATTAGTTTTAAAAAAAAAAAAAAAAAAGAAAAAGCAAACAGATGGTCTGATTCAAAATTATAAATTTGACCCAGATGATCACTGATGATGAATCACACACAGCAGGAAGTCTGAGCAGTAAAACAGTCATGTACACTTCCTCAATTCAGTAATTCCTAGTAACACAGATTGGAAACTCCTCTGTGATGAAAATTACAGCTACCTATGTTCTGATGAAAGGTAAAAAACCACAGCGCTCCTGTCATACTTCAGGTTTTATTGTAATATGGTCATGAGTAGACAGACAGAAAGGAGGGGAAAACACCTAAAGCAAAGTGCACGCAATGCATAATACTGTTGCTGTGCACATTTCTAGTTTCTTTATTTAGCTTTAAGTGTGGCTATTCATAACACACTTGGCCTGATCACAGAGGGGGGGGAAAAAAACACTACAACATGCATCAGGGCCCAGACTGTGTACAGGCAGCCACCTCGCTCTGCACTCATCAACAGGTGGACTCACGATTCCTCTCCATGAAAAGGTCATTTAGATTCTAGTCATCGCATACTTCCCGTCTGTGCTGCAAACGTGTCACTTTGGACTGTCATCTCTGCTCTTTCCTACTGGTTAATTCACCCCTGTGACAGATGACAGGCTGTTATTTCGCTATATTCTTGTACGACAAGCTGCTGTGTTTGAACAGCAGGTTGTAACAACCTTAGCCAGTGCTGATCTAAAGGGCTCATCAAGATAAATGTATCATAAGGTACTTCTGCAGATGTCAGGAGGACCAAAGAAAATAATGTTGTAATCACTTAATTTGGAAAAAATAAGAGAAATAGATTGATATGACTTGATCCTTAATGGAGATGCACCTATCTGATACAATGGATCAGCATCCGTGTCAATACAGAAGTTACTGGTGGTCAGGTATTAGTCAAGATGTGTGCAATCCACTGTAGATGCGTTTTTTATTTAGTTTGTACTTTTAAAGGTCCATTGTGTTAGATTTGAGGCGATCTATTTGTAGAATATGGCCGAAATGGGATATAAAATTCATAAGTTATTTTTCCTTGGTGTATAATCACTTGAAAATATGGATTGTTATGTTTTTATTACCTTAAAATGAACCTTTTATATATTTACAGAGGGAGCAGGTCCTATTCCACAGAGTCCACCATGTTGCATCACCGTTTCTCTACAGTAGCCCAGAATGGACAAACCAAACACTGACTCTAGAGCGGGCCTTTTGCACTTTTCATAACTTTGTGGCCATTTTAGGTTCTCCTGCATGTTTGGAAGGGATGGATGAGCGGAATGATATTTAGTCGGGTGCAGTCTGTCTCGTCACCACTAGATATCACTAAATCCTACACACCGGACTAGCAAAAAGGGTGCTCCTGTGGTTTAGCATTACGATCCAACAATACTGTCCGGCTCACAATAGAGACTTTTAAAAATGAATCAAAAAATATCTCATTTTATCCCTTGCATCCTCTTTCTTTGTTAAACTTGACACCAACTTTACCCACACTGCAACTTAATCACAGACAGTTTGGTCAGAGATGCAGGTGTGCTATGCTGGTGGTGACTAATTTAGCCTTAATCTGCCAGTCTCAAGCAGAGATGAGAAGTGAGCTACGGAAGTCTTGTTAACTGACTTTTTTCTATCTCTACACCCTCATTTTTTTTTTTTTTTCAGTTTCAAACTTGGTGCCTGTATTTCAGACTGATGAGGGCCTAAGTTACATCACTTGAGGCAATTTATCAAATAAATAAGCTCTACCCAGTGAGGTATACAGGTATATTAAAGTGATGCATTGAAGGGTACGTGAGCTGTTGAACTTGAGTACAGCATTAAAAGTGATATAGTGTTCACCATGCAAAGACATGAAGAACAACAGCTTATAGAGAGGAAGAATAGCAGTAATGAAACCACAATGATGGAAGATATCGCTCTCATATGAACGGTGTAACCCACAAAACATCCTCTGGGTTATTTGTTTTCTATATTTCAAAGCTCATCTGTTCTCATCTATGAGCGTGCGTGTTTGTGTGTGTTTGTTTATGGGTGACACCATAACTAAATTAAATTCACTGATGTTTCTTTTTCTCCAGGGTTGGTCTTCACATCCCACCATCTGTTTTAATGGGAACCAAGGGGTAAGAAGAACTGACTGACATATTGACATGTGCTCATTCAGTAATTTAAATCAATCTCAGTATTTAAAAAGCTATTTAATCTAATTATTTCCCGCATTCGTAACTCTTTTCTTCACATCACAGAGAATCACCATCCCTTCCTCAGAGAATCGAGATGAATTGAGGATATTCACCTTCGGCGTGACTAATGTCGCCCGAGACAACCCACATGGAAGCTTTGACTGCGTCCAACAGCTCAGCACTGGGTAAAACATATTGAAAAAAAATCCTTAAAACACACTGTTAGTTAAGGTTTTTGAATATAATAACTTTTGTTTTCAGTTTTAAGATATAAAAGTTTGCACAAGTTGAACGGATGGAAAGGTGCAAACTTCAATTTTAAAGCAAACAGCAGCGCAGTGATGCCATAAAAATAGGAAAGATGATGCATTTAATGTTGCATTCGAACACGTAAGGCTGTAATCATCCTTGGCGCACAGTGACTGCAATGATTATATGTTTACTTTGTATTCTGTGGATGGTTTCTGAACAAGTTTAAATATTTTAAAATGTTTCTGCTCCCATACTGCTGTGTAAAAGTCACCTAGCTGGTAACATTTCGCCATCAGTCTCTTTTTAAATGTCAGAGAAAACCCAGGGTTCCTCACTGTACAGTTTTAGAAAGCCTGGTAATATAGAGAAGAGAATTTCAGAAATGTAAAAAATTTAGAAAATATTCATCTAATCTGCTGACTGAGTCCTTTCTGATCTTTGGAAAGACTTGAAGGGAAAAAAATGTAAAACTGATGTCTAATTAGTAGCACAGCAGTCCAGCTGATATACATTGAATGAACACTAGCAAAACATACACAAACATGTACACCGTATACAAACATAGGCATCAGTCAAGCAACATGCACTCAAACAATCTTTCAGCTGAAATCAATCATGTACAAAAGTCTTTGTCAGATCGCTGTCTGTACTCGCTGTCCTCCCTCCTCCCAGTGCTGACGAGGAGCTGTCGTGTCTCGGGGTGATTCAGAAGAAGATGACAGTCAACGCCACTGATGACTCGTACGATAAGGCGCGTCAGAGCATGGCCCAAGCTGAGGAGGAGACGCGCAGCCGAGGAGCCATTGTCATTAAACACGGGGGGCGCTACCAGGGTAGGAAACACAGAAAACACTGGCATGTGCACAGAGTCTGTTTGGTTAAACAAAACATAACTCCTGCTAAGAAAGAAGACTGGCCTGAAGACAAGTTACTGTGCTGATAATATCCAAAAAAAGGACACAGTCAGCCATATTGCATTGGTTGCTATAGCAACATGTGGTAACTAGTGACATAGTCACAGCCAGTGTTGTTTTCTCCTACAGGTTTTCTATGCTTTTGTTTTTGCTCCATCATAGGCAAACTTATGATAAAGTGCACTTCGGAATTTACATGTATATAAACATGCACACACACACACATGTGCACATGGATTATTGTGTAGTAGCTTTGACGTATGCTGAGTTTCCGCAGACATACTTGCAGGACATACAGGGACAGCATGCTCACCGAAAAGTATACATACACATGATAAAACCAGTGATTTAGCTTTTTTTTGTGTCACCGCTGCCTTTCTACTTTCAACCACCAAACCACTTCCTTCCAAAAAGATATTTCAGCCACCATCCTCCTGTGTCAGTGAACACACACACAAGCATCTGCACACATGCATGCGCACTAATTTTGATGATTTTAGTAATTTCAGAGGAAGTAAGTAAAAAAAAAAAAAAGAAAAAAAAGGAGGAGGCCACTTCCCCACTACAGGCTTGTGTAACTGAGTGGTTATTTCCTAAATTAGACAGCAGCCTTTTCTCTCTCTGGGATGTTTGTTCATCTTTGTAACCCAACTGCTGGCCTCTGAGGAGGTGAATAGAGGTCTTTTCTCTTTTTCTGCCACAAAACAGGATCCTCTTTCTCCGGGGTCAACAAACTTTTCGAGCATTGGTTTCACTCTTAAATAATTGGGAGGTTTCTAGAACAAGTAGTTACTTTCTTTTACTTGCAACGTATTAGGAATGAAAAAAACCAAAAGCTACCACTCAAAGTAACTCACCTTCTGATGATGGAAACCTCTGACAGGCTCCTGTTAACCTCCACAAGATTTCTTTTGAAGATATTTTTGCCTTTATGTGGGAAGTGCTTTTGAAGTTCTGACGTGTGATCTCCTGCTCCCTCACAGGCAAGAAGGTAACGGTGCGAGCTCCAGCCCCCGCCCTGGCCAGCCTAACAAAGCCCCAGCGCTCGTCCCAGCCTCTCCTCAGCAGCATCAAGAAGGGGTTTGGCACGTTCAGGCCGAAGAAAAGTGCTTGCGCTTCGAACAGGAAGGGCGTGGGTGACATGCAGGAGAGGCCCCTCCGGGAGAGGGTGACACACCTGTTGGCTCTGAGGCCGTACAAGAGGCCTGAGCTGATCCTGAGGCTGCAGAAAGATGGACTGACAGCAGGAGACAAAGACATGCTGGACTCTGTACTGATGGAGGTAGCTCATTCCCACATTTATCCAGATAAATACTGATCTCATTCAAAGTATACAAGAAGAAAACCTTCTGTGTTCAAGGGCTGTAACAGGGGCTGTAAAAATGTCTTTTTGCAAAAGTTCTCTTTTCTTTTAGCTCCAAAACCAGACATGAATTTTTTTTTATCTTTCCAATTTGGATAACTACTATATCTGAAACATAATAAACCCATTACACGAGGATCTTAGACAAATTGTGGGGATCAAGCGAATAGATGAATGAAATGGGGTGAATCTGAACTCTGAGCACTGAAGATGTATTTTTCCTTACCCTGCTTTGTCTCTGTGTGTTTGCACGCAGGTTGGTCAGCTCAGCAGTCGAGACAACACTTTTGTTTTAAAGGATTGTCTGTATAAGGAGCTGCAGAAGGACTGGCCAGGCTACACCTCAGGAGACCAGCAGCTCCTAAAGCGAATCCTTGTCAGGTAACACAAATGGATTCCACAAAGGTCCTTTGTGGCTTTATGTGTTTGCATTTTGACAGCACATCAAGAACTGTGAAGATGGAAAATTTGGATTAAATTTAGACTGCTTGTTCACACCACTCTCCCACTTTCCTTTAGTATTTGGTCTTTTATTGGTTACTGCCCGAAACTCAATTTGAAACTGACTCATTTCACATGAATCAGGCTGTCAAGTCTTCACAAGTTATTCCGTGTGTTTACCACAACGTGCTGCTGCTACCTGAGTAACATTAAGGTACCTGCGGCACAAACAGCTCAAAGACAATATATTTACCACTTTGCCTATTCTACTCATTGTTTTTTGTAAATACATGCCAGATTTTATCCTCTCGGAATTCAGACTTCTTGGCCGTGTGTTTCTGGGTTTCTAATTGGCTCTTAACATGTGAGCATGTTCAGACTTTTGATACCACAGGTGTTGCCAGTTTTTTTGCTATTTCCCTATTGGGAAGGAAAGGCACTGCAGATGTAGACACGTCAAAGTCTCTACCTATGTGCAAAGAAAAGGTACTGCAGTTTTAACACCTGCCAGATGCAGGCATTAAGTCGCTCAGCTGTTCTTTTGTTTTTTGTTTTTTTTGCTCCTGTTCACTTTGTGGTTTTACATTGAACACTTGTAGCACCTGTGAAGTACAGCTGTAACATTAATGGTCACATCTCTTTCCTGTACATTGCCCATATTTATCTCCGCAGAGCTGCGCTGCACTGATGTTGGTCTCTGTGCACACAGGTGGCCTAGATAAGACTGGAACTTAAAATTTAAAACTAGTCCGGCCCTGGTCACAGATGTTTCACATGAGTGACAACATGTGACCTTTTTTTTTTTTTTTTAATAATAAACTACAATCAGTTACAAATTGCAGACCATGATAAAAACACACATTGCCAGATTACTTATCTCCTTCTTATTACTGTGCAGGAGATTGTTTCAGCCACAACAGAACCTCCTCACTGTCCCAGAGGCCCAGGTCAGCCCGCTGCGAGACACCCCCAACTCCTCCCCTGCACACCGTCCAAAACCTTCCCTCCCAGAAGAATACACTGACCCTCTGCTGAGTAAGAAGCCCAGGATATCCCGCCTGTCCAACAAAGGAGCCAGTGACAAGTCAAAAGTGAGGCCGCCTAAACAAGCGGATCATAAAGACGTCACGGAAGCAGCAGGGAACGACGAGCAAAAGAACTCCCTTGATCCTCGAAGGCTTTTTGACACCTTGTCAGCAGTCTGTCAGCAGGATGCTGAAGTTGCAAAGAGGCTTGAAGCGACTGCTTGTGCTCAGGAGGAGCCCCAGTCAACAGCAGACCAACCTCAAACCAACTCTGATCGTCCTCCGTCCCAGCTGGCAGTGCCAGATGTGGACAGACACACAATCAAAAGGAAGAAGAGCAAACACAAACACAGAGATCAGGTAAGACAACTACTTTTTATTTAGTTTATAGTCTTTCCTATTTTATATGCAGCATTGTTAAGTGGGATTTTTTTTTTTTTTTTTTGTCAAGGAGAAGGACAGGTGGAGAGAGAGAAAAGAAAGGAAAACAGATCACAGTTCAGAGGATCCGGACAACAAAGTTTCCTCAGACTGCACAGGTGAGCGCAGTTAGCTGTTGACTCGTGACATAAAGTGTCAGTTTTTCATTATTTTTAAATTGTTTGACGTTGTTTCTTCAACTGTTTTTTTCAGAACCAAGTGAAATTTTGTTTGAAACTAATGTGCTTCAAGCGGACAGTGACACTGCAGACTATCTATTGTAAGTATGGTAAACTTTTGATTGGTGTTTTGACACAAATGAATTCAAGTGTTTGTGCAAGCCTGCTCTTGCCTCTGCAGAATGATACCATATTCTGTAGGTGAGCACTTGACTGATCTGATCACCTTTATGTTCTCCTTACAGAACGTACACAGGGATTCGCAGCCTTGACCAGAGACAGAGCTACAAACAGGACTTTAACAGGGAGTACAGCGAGTACAGAGACTTACACGCTCGCATTGACAGTGTGACACGACAGTTCATGGAGCTGGACACACAGCTCAAACAGCTACCCCACGAATCACATAAGTACAAGGTAAAGCAAAAATTCAGCAGTGTTTGTCAGAGCAACACTCTTCTGCATGCCTGCATGTTTTTATTTATTTTTTAGTTTTAACAAGAAGGGAATTATCAAAGGAAACTTTTTTGCACATGAAGCATGTAGCATTTTCTAGTATTATGACGTTTAACACACTTAAACACGTTTATCAATTTGTACAGATGCTCACCTGATGTCTTCTGTTGTATTTATTCTTATTTCTTTATTTATTTCTTGCAGACGGTTCATAACCAAATTCTTCAAGAGTATCGCAAAATTAAAAAGGTAAAAACTTCAAAATATTTAAGTCTGCTGCATAGGAAAACTCCACTCCTCTGTTTTGTTGTTGCATAATCAAATAAATTTATATTTTTCCCTTTAGTCCAACCCCAACTTCAGCCAAGACAAGAGTCGCTGTGAATATCTGCACAACAAACTGGCTCACATCAAGAAGCTCATATCAGAGTACGACCAACAACAGCTCAGTGTGGTTTTATAAAATCTCAGCTGAACTTTGGAGCATTAAACTAAACAGGGTATGATAATCAACCCGA
Source organism: Acanthurus leucopareius (assembly GCA_029814765.1). Classification (NCBI taxonomy): domain Eukaryota; kingdom Metazoa; phylum Chordata; class Actinopteri; order Acanthuriformes; family Acanthuridae; genus Acanthurus; species Acanthurus leucopareius. Next base: position 6,764,946 of record JAQMCX010000015.1, read on the forward strand.
GGCCGGTGATGTTCACGCTGCCGAGCTGGAATCTTTGGCCTTCATGGCTAAATGTCGTCTCATGAGACCTGCTGGAAATGTCATTAAGGTTGAAAGTCATTTGTGAAGAGCAGCAGTGGTTCGCTGGAAAAAAGACGCCCCATAATGTGAGCTAATAGAAGATGGAAAGTTTTTCTTGAAAAATGGTTCCACTTGTGGGCTGCCACTTCTGTGACAAGACTGTCAATGACACGCGGAGCAACAACGGTTTTAGAAAGGCTCTTACAGCTAAAACTCTTTTTCTTGAGAAATGCAAACAGATTCGTGTAGGGATGTGGTGTTAAGCCTAAAACATTTGTTCCCATCCCAGTCACACTTTTTTTTTTTTTGTGAATTAAATCAGTTTGGGTATTTGCTTACGTGTTAGCCATGTCAGTGTTTGAGCTGGAAGCATGAGATAACTGCATGCTGTACATACCCAGACAGCTCATATGAATGGCAGGTGAGCATCCTGGCGGGATGCAGGTGTGTACGTCCAGAGAAGACTTCTGTTCCTTCAGTTTCTTTACAGTGTTGTCAGTGCCTAAAATGGTTCTAATTCTGTTCCACTGGTGTTGTCCTTCATGTGGCTTTCTTGGAGTAAAAAAGACTGTTACAATAAACATAATGCTAACTCAGAGTTGTATAAAGGGATTTACAGTATGAGCTGCAGTCAAAGTGTTTAAACTTAAAGCCGATTTTACTTATTAGAGTACAGAAAGTAAATATTACAGTAGGCTGTGCCTTTGAAGAGAAATAAAAAGATTTTGTTGCATGTGTGTACTTTACAGAATGCATGAGGAAAGAATCAGTTTTGTCAGTTTTAAAATAAATTCATTTGTATTTATTTTGTATGATTATTCCCTTCATTTAAATGTTGTTTCATTTATGGGCCCACTTAAAAATCTCATCAGTTCACTTAAAATACTGTAAATCTATATAATCTAAGTTAAGAATACATACAAATGAAATTTTCCCATTTTAATTCCGTGAAATAAATACTTATTCTTGTCTATGCCAGTTTAACACCTGTAGGACATTTATAAAATAGATTTTACTTTGAATAAAATCATTAACATAGTCAATTAGATGTGTAAACTCAAATCTTATGTTCTGGTTTACTATGTGGCTTTCCTAAGGAAAAGTAAAAACCTTTTGGTGAAGAAAAGGTGAGTAATTTACAGTTTTCACTCCTTTATCACTTGTGCTTTGAGATTAGTCCAGCTGCGGCCTTATTGGACGAGAGGGATGAGTGACTATTTTCCGCAGCTCTCATTGGCTGTACAGTCACGTTGCAAGGCTCACGTCTATTGGTTCAATCTAAAAGAAAGTCTCTGATTGGTCAACTTTCGTCTCCATGACCTTTCACTCCCAGCTAGTTAACGTTACTTGTAAACACTGAATGTGTGACATGATTAAGTAACTAAATTGCCCTTGAACTTTGTGACAGATTTTACACTGAGATATGAGGCGAATAAAAACACACGGACGGAGAGATGCAATTTGTTAAGTGAACGTTTGTGGTGAGTAAATAAGGATATGTGTCGCTAACGTCTTGGCAAACAGTGTGCTAATTGAGCTAAGCTAACGAATATGACAGCCTCCTCGGGTTTATGACATTAGCTACTTTCTCAAGAATTTGACCTTTGTAGCTTTAGATGTTGCACGAAAGAAGTGCGAGTTTGTTAGCTCAAAGACGATAGTTTGTTAGCATGAAATGCTTCCTAAAATTGGTTTGATTTCCTCCCCTTAATTTCGATAACAACATAGTGGTGTATTTAGAGATCATGCAAGTATAAAATGTCTTCACTACTTGAATCATGTTGAAAAAATATTTCAGAATATATTATTGTGAAGGGAAATAATGGGGTGTATCTGATTAAAATTGTGGAGGGCTGAAATTTACCATCTGGAAAGATAAGAATCTAGGTTGATATTACTACTTTTGACATTTTATAGCCTCTTAGATTGAAGACTTTGTTTGTATTAATACAGAGAACATTTGTGTTCACATTTGCAAGATGTTCTTTGCAAGAAGAAGGAGGTGTTCAAGGGATTACAGAAGCAAAGACAGACTGTAAGGATTTGATAAAGCAAGCAACTAAAAGATCTAACTGTGGAATTTTGGCCCTACTTTAATATTGAACTCTGCACTTCTAAATTTTTAGCACTTCAAACAATCTTAATTTAATTTGGTTTGAATATTATTCTTTGACATTGTAGTTTACTGAGCTGTCTCACATACCTAGTTCGACCTCCTTGCCAGTTTAATAAAAATAGCAGTTAAACTGAAAGGTTAGCCAGTTTTTTCTTGTGGAAACAGACTCATGATTCACCCCACTCCCTTTCTGCAGCCCGCCTCTGTGATTATCTCAGAAGTCATGGTTGGGATTTTCCAAAGAACACTAAGAATGAGGGCTGCTCTCAGACATCTGAGCTCCCATAGCACCCTCTCCTCCGCAGCCACAGCGGTATTTTCCCCTGGGGGTCCCCGCAGTCCATTTCTCCCCACAACCTCATGGCAGTTTGGAGTCTGCGGTCGAATGCTGCACACTGGGGCAGAAAAGCCCAAGCAATCCCCTGCTGCAGCCCCAGACAGGCTGCCTTTCTCCAGAATAACTCAGGAGGATTTGGACTTCTTCAAGAAGATCCTACCAGGCAGAGCCATCACTGACCCGGACCTGCTGGAGTCAAGTAATGTGGATTGGCTCAAGTCAGTGAGAGGTGATGATGCTACAGTTGAATTTAGCTCGTTGCATTTTAAGATATGTTTTCTTCCACCAGTTCACTGATGATATATCGTCTGTTTTACGTTCCTCCTCTGCAGGTTCCAGTGAAGTGTTGCTGAGACCTCAGACAACAGAGGAGGTTTCTCAGATTCTCAAGTAAAGAACACACAGTGAATGGAAGGACAGACACACAATTGAAAGGTTTATAAGGTGGCTAAAGTTGTTGTATTTCTGCTTCTGCAGGTATTGTAACAGCCGTAATCTGGCGGTGAACACTCAAGGAGGAAACACTGGGCTGGTTGGAGGCAGCGTGCCGGTTTATGATGAGATCATCCTCTCCACTGCTCTCATGAACAACATCCTCACTTTTGATAGTATCTCTGGTAAATCTTAAAAAAATAAGTCTTGCCTTTTCAAAAAAAAGTGTTAGGACTTAAAAGTACATTTGTCTGATTATTTGCTCCATCTGTCAGGCATTCTGACCTGCCAGGCAGGTTGTGTCTTGGAGAACTTGTCCCTTTATCTGGAGGAGAGAGACTACATCATGCCACTGGATCTTGGAGCAAAAGGTAGTTGCCACATTGGGGGAAACGTGGCAACTAATGCAGGTGGACTGCGGTTGCTGCGATACGGTTCCTTACATGGAACTGTGCTGGGTCTGGAAGTGGTGAGCGGAGAATTTTTACAAGTCTTGTTTTAAAATCAATGAGGAAAAGTGTGAGATGGTTTGTTTCTGGTGATGAGGGATAAGAGCACTGATTTGATATTTGTGTGTTCATATAATGTGGCATGTACAGGTGCTGGCAGATGGGCGAGTGCTTGACTGCTTGGCCACACTGCGAAAAGATAATACAGGATATGACCTCAAACAGCTCTTCATAGGATCAGAGGGAACACTGGGGGTTATCACCGCCGTGTCTATTCTTTGTCCACGCAAACCCAAATCTGTTAATGTGGTTTTTCTAGGTAGGGTTTCCTCATTTCTTCTCCCTTTACAACTGATAAAACTGCTAAAACTGACTTACTGTAATTCTGACACAGATATTGGTCAGTGTTTCAAGTTGGTTGAGAAAATGGTGCCACACAGTTTAAAATAATGTTGTGATGACTTTGTGTTCCTGCTTTAATAGACAAATTAATTTAATCTCAAATTCTTGTTAGGTTGTGAGACTTTTGAGCAACTGCTGAAGACATTTCAGCTCTGCAAGGGCATGCTGGGAGAAATTCTGTCAGCCTACGAATTTCTGGACAGTGAATGTATGCGGCTGCTGAATACACACCTCAAACTACCCAATCCCATCTCTGGTAGGTACACACACACACACACACACACACACACATTCTCCCTTTTTGCTTTTAAAACAATTAAACACACATATGCCAAACTCTTCTGTCCATCTTGCAGATTGTCCGTTCTACGTCGTCATAGAAACGTCTGGATCTGACCCAAACCATGACGGGGAAAAACTTCACAACTTCTTAGAGGAGGCGATGACCTCATCATTGGTCACTGATGGGACTGTGGCGACTGAAGAGTCAAAAATAAAGGTAATTTGATTCGATTTTTTTGCCACAAAACTCATGAAAGTTTCAATGAATAATTTTGTTTTGGTGCTAGAATGATACATCTTTATCTGGCACCTTTTAAAAGCTTTTGATTTAGACTTGTTGATCAGTTTTAGACCAGGGGACTTTTATTAATACTTCTGTGTGGACTCAAGAATCGGGCTACATTAGATTAGATGCAAATGATGATGATCCTGCAGTAAATCCTTCCATTTTCATCTTTCCAGGCTCTGTGGTCGATGCGTGAACGCATCACAGAGGCACTGACGCACGATGGCTTCACTTACAAGTATGACATCTCACTTCCAGTGGAGCGAATCTACCAGCTGGTGACAGACATGAGGGAGCATCTAGGGAACCTGGCCAAGAGTGTGGTGGGATATGGACACGTAGGTAAGACCAGAAGATGGAAGAACCTGAAAAATGCATTATAAGCCTGCTAGAGAGAGATATGATTTCTATTTGGTCATTATACCTACAGCAGCTCAATCTCCATTCCAAAGTAATTTGCATTTGTATACAAAATGCCAAGTTTTTTTCACTGCAAACCCACCACTTTCCATCTGCGCTTTTAGGAGATGGAAACCTCCACTTGAACATCACCTCTCCTGCCAAAGACCCTGCTCTCTTCGCTGCCATCGAGCCCTTTGTCTACGAGTGGACGGCCAGTTGTCATGGCAGCATCAGTGCAGAGCACGGACTGGGCCTGAAGAAGAGGAACTACATCTACTACAGTAAACCCAACCAGGCTGTGGCTCTCATGGGCAATATCAAGGCCATGCTGGACCCCAAAGGCATTCTCAACCCGTATAAGACTTTGCCAGATGACCTGAAGTGACCCAAAAAGTCCCACTGCGGTCTGGAAGGTGGTAATGCAAACAGAACTCATGCAGAATCTTCATTTTAGCTAAAGTTTCTAATTTCCACATGGTTTTTATGGCAGTTTGTGCCCTTTCCTGTGGTATCCTTTTGCACATTTAGTGCAGAGCTGCAGATTTTGCAGCCATTTGCCAGATAAACCACAAAGACAAGTGGTTTCACTGTCAACTGCACACAGCATTTCTTTCAAAATGACATCCACTTCAACCGCCTGCTGACTTTGCATTGTTGCAGTCCTTTATTAACTACCTCTGCTGCTCACATACAGAGTAGCCTCAGTGTGATTTAGTCCATATTCCACACACTAGCCAACGAGTTTCAGATATTAAATTAAGAGCACTTACTGCTGAAAGGGAGTGAATGAATAAACATGATTGAGAGCTGTAGGCATTAGTGTGCCTACCAGTCACCACTAGGGGGCAGACAGAAAATGAGAGAGAATGAGTGTAGTAGTGTCTGAATGTTCAGTATAAAGTCTTTTAAGGTTTTTTGAAATCGTGTAAATAATGGAGGCTCCAATCTGTGACAGTTCTGTTTCTGTGTAATAGAGTCCAGCATTTAAATGACTCCTTCTGGAGCAGCTGTGAGAAAAATAAATATATTGCTCACCAGCTGCAGATTTGTGCCTTAAAGGATAGATTGAAAAATTTTCAAGCCTGTCATAAAGCAGTAGTAAGACGGTCCTATGTACACCGAAACAAAAACCTCACACTGTGACCTTCATGGAGGTCTGCTTTATTCCAGGACTGTTTTATTAGACTGCATTAGTTTTGGATAAGCTTGCATAAAATGAGCCAAGAGTGCAGTAAATGTTTTATTACATATAAAAAAGACAAAGCAACAGTTATTCCAAAACAAACCCAGCATTTGTGAACAAAATTCATTTGTAACCGCACACCCAGGCAACTTTTATCTGTTTGAAATGAAGTCTGAATAAAACATTTTTCAATGAAGATGGAGTGTTTTTTTTCCCCCTCGTTATTCAGGCAACTTGTAAAGTGTGGCATGATGGGAAACAAGAGGAGGAGAAGATGAAAGCCCACCTCGCTTCTGAAAAACCACTTCAGCTCCAACGTCTTTAAAAAAAAAAAGAAAAAAAGTCAGCTCACAAGCCCTCCTCAGCTCCTCTCTGCCTGCACAGAAGACATTTTTTAATCAGCCACAGTGAGTGTATGAAGTTTGACAGGCAGAGAGGATCAGTTCATTTCATACTCTTATTATAAGATACAGACTAATGCCTATTGGCAGGTACTTGATAAACATGAATCTTATCCTTTTTTTTTACCCCCCCCCTCATACAACAATCAAGCAACAGTTTCCTAACTTTTCCCTCTATTTCTCAACAACTTAATTCTCACAAGCTCCAATAACGACAATATGGGTACAGAAAGTCCAGTAGAGTAAATGCTTATATATGTATACAGTCAGTTTTACGCACTGTCCTACATATCCTCAGTAGTGTGGTAGCAGTGGAGGCTTGATACATAAATATCATCCTATTTCTTAAAAAGTTTAAAAACAATTTTGATTCTATTGGCTCGTTTCCTTTTGTAAGTGAACATATTTGTGTTTTTTTGTTTTGTAGTGTGTGTGTGTGTGTGTGTGTGTGTATAGTTGGCGTGTTCTTATAAAGCTTAATGAGTGAAACACTTGCGATTGTCTCTGAGCAGAATGCCACAAACACTTGCTGGGGTTCAGAAACCGATTTGCAACAGACACTCCGTACGTAGTGTATGTAGTGTGTGTATGTGTGTGTGTGTGTGTGTGTGTGCAGTCTTAAATGGGCTTTAAAGCATTGGGATGGGGGTACTACAATATGCCATCCGTTGCTCTTCACACTCAGTAACAGTCTACAGTTCGGGTCAGTGCGAACACATTGGCGACAGGCTTGCATCCTGTGGCAAAAGGCTGGCTTATTCAGACAGGACAGTTCCAAACGTCTGCGTGGGTTTCAAGTCTAAGGGAGGGATGTCAGTGGAAGGCAACCACAGTGAAAGTAAGAGAGCAAGAGAAGGATGAGGCTGGATGACACTTAAACAACTCTTCGTCGTCTGGTTCTCTGTCTGTCCTCCTTATCGTCCGTCCTCCTTTAATGAAACACTGGGTTCTCCTCTTAGCCGTTCCCTGACGTCAGGCTGCTGCCTCTGAGGCTCCTCTCCCTCTCACGACTCCTTGCCTTTCTCCAGAGAGCTGTGAATCTTGTCCAGGGTCTTCTTGATGCGCAGTGCGGTCAGCCTAGCAGAGGGGTTCTGGTACCAACACTCCTTCATCAGTTTCACCAGAGCAGAGAGAGTCTGGGAGGAAAAAACAGAGGACAGGAAATAAATGAGAATCATGCAGTGATTAGAGCTACAGAGAGGAAATCCTGCACTCAACGTGACTGCAGGAGCTTTTGGGATGTTCAAGGCGGGGTACTAACATCACTTTACGGCTTCAGCTGCAAATATTCATATCATAACAAGCTTACAAAAGAAGATGTTAAGAATTTGTATCCAAATATTAAAGAGTGAAGCTCAACTTTAACTTTAAACAATTAAAGCTAGAAAATGAGGGGATGATTTTAAAACATAAATGGCCCCTTTTACTGCAACTCCTTCTGTAGCCAAATATTTTGACAACCCAGACAAACCTGTATGATTGTTTCTTTAAACGGTTAAATATTAAAGGACTTACAGGATCAGAGAACCAACGGTTGGGAATGAAAGGCCTCTGCTGCTCCACACACACCACCTTCCTCATGTCCTCAAAGCTCGGGTCATTTGGCACCTGATCGTAGAACGGATGCTTGTACTCCTCAACGATACCTGGGGGGTGGGGGTCACATTGAGATGATAGAAATTAAAACAAATAACTGGGCCAAGAGGATGAAATTGGAGGTAAATTAGCTCACCCTCCTCAAAACATAGATATGATGCTGAATATACAATATCATGGGTGTTTCAGGTGGTTGTTTGTTCATTTTGTCACCGTCCTAAAAAAGGCCTGAATTGCATGACGCTCACCATTGCTGTATGTGCGTCTCGCTATCTCCCACAGCACCAAACCAAAGGCCCAGATGTCCACTCTCTTATAGGCATCAAAGCAGTCGGTCTGAATGGTCTCATCCAGCACTTCAGGTGCCATGTAACGCTTGGTGCCAACCTTCGGGTTGTTGCCCACATCCAGCAGGTTGTCGGCCTGAGAGTGGGTGACAGCCAGCCCTGTAAACATGCAGTTACACACAGTATTATAGCAGGAGTTTCATAAAGATCCAGGCACACGAAGACACATCAGGACAAAGATGAACAGACACAAAATAGGAGATGATCAGAGGAGAGAGATGCAGTCAATGCATTGTTCGATAAACAAAGTAGTTTTATGAGGAGCAGTTAAGAAAACCGCATTTGCCTGCAGTAACTCCTCCACTATGTTTCTGTGATTGAATCGCTCTGTGATCTTTGCAAAATGTCAGAGCAATACTGATCGATAATGACATTTAAAATAATTGTATACAAAGAAAAAAACTTCAGGTCATTGTCCCATGACCAAACACGTGGCAGATAGCAACTGGTGGATGTGCTCATGTAAAGCAGGAAGTACTGAACTAAGACGTGAAGGTTCGAAAAACTCAAATACAAAACAGTTTAATAGAAGCAGATGAGAGTAAAAAGGTGGAGGGCGGGCTGACCCAGGTCTGCGATGCAGCAGCGCAGCTCCTTTGTGACCAGGATGTTTTTGCTCTTCAGGTCCCGGTGTGCGATGGCCGGTTTGCCCTCTGTGCCGAAGATCTCAGTGTGCAGGTGCACCAGGCCGCACGCTATCGATGCCGCCATCGCCAGGCCCTCCGACGTCTCCACGGCAACTCGCTGCAAGTAGTCATACAGGGAACCGTTCTCATGGTAATGAGTGATGAGCCACAGCTGGGTGCTGGAGTTGCGAGATGTCATGTCAGACGCCATGAAGCCTGAGAGGAGAGACGGAGCAACATGACGGATGAGAACAAAAAACTGTTTAGTTTATACCGGTGCTTGTCTTGCACAGCCTGCATATATTACTGGCCTGTTTGCAGTATTGCATTAAAGTCAATTGCAAAGGTGTTACTTTTTTATTGTGTTAACTCCTATTTGTACCTGCTTGAAATCATAAAGGTGCTCTAACAAAAGAACATTGAAGGAAGTTGAGATTAAAAGAGACGAGTGGTAAAATGATGGACCGTTCTCTGTTTTGCTGTTGTGTTTAAGTGACAGCAGACTTTGTGGTCTTTTGGCTTCTCTAACAAAGCACAGCCAAACAATAAGTGCGTGAAACAATGAGACAACTGCAGGAAAACACATGCAGACAGCAGAAAAAAATCCTATTTTCTATCATGAAGTGAAAAAGTATGAAAGGAACATAAAATTTATAATATATATATATATTTCCCACCAATTTTCAAGGCCTTATTTTTCCCTAAACTTCACAAACTTTCCGGGATCAAGCACCCAGGGTTACACACACGGGTCCCAGTGTCTGCAGCAGACTCACCCAGTATGTTTTCATGTCTTAGCAGCACAGTGTTGTAGATTTCGGTCTCTCTGAACCAGGACTTCTCATCCCTTGACGAGAAGATTTTTACAGCCACGTTCTCCCCCTGCCACTGGCCCCTCCACACCTCCCCATACCTTCCTTTGCCTGAAAGAGAGAGAGAGATGGGAAAAGGTAAAAATTGGCTGACACAGTAAGACAGAAAAGGGAATATGGTTTTAAAAACAGAAATCACTGCCTGTATTTTTAAATTTGAAGAGTGCTTTCGGGAATTTTCACATTATTTTATGACTTCATTCACACAGCAGCCGAAGGAGCTCCGAGTCGGATTTGTCTGACAAACATCAGTAAGTTTCCGCACCAACAGCACAAAGCCAAATTTTTCCGATTCCAAACACAAAATGTACAAACTGTACTGCAACTGTGGTACAAAACAGGATCCCGAGGCATGTGACCTACATACTTTAATCTGAGTGCTCGAATTGAAATTTGTCAGAGTTGCCATGACAACGAGAAAAACCTATCAACAATAACCTGGGACAAGTGACGTAACTTTGAACTTGGTCAACAAGGCAGGGAACGGAAAGACGGGGAAGGAAACAACATGAGTTTTCAAAGATTTTCCAGAAGTAAAAAATGCAGTGACTTCATGTGATTGTTGCCTTCACGTCATGTCTGATGTCGCTGTCAGATCTGTATCTTAATGTGGGTTCCTTCCTACAATAAATATGTGCAGTACAGTCATCCAGACTGATAAACAGCACACTGAACAAAGCCAATGTAGACTTGTAGATGGAGACAAATGTTTGAATAGTCTTTTGGATAAGTTAGACTTTTATCAATTAAATTTACTGAGTAAAACTATCCAACCTGACATTGGCAAAACAAAAAAGTTTAGAGGACCTACACTTTTTAAATGATATGCAAACAAAGATATCTAACCTGCAGATGACTTGATTATCTGCTGTGTGTTAAACTTACCTACACACTCCATCAGACTGATCTGCCTGGCCACAGTTCTCTGGACGAGGAAGGGAAGACCTGAGCCGCTTCCTGATGTACACGAGTGGTCCAACAGGTCCTGAAGACAGACACAGATATCAGATAAGCTGCGTACCTTATTATCTTTAGAAGAATCACACACACACACACACACACACACACACACACACACACACACACATCACATGAGTGGTGAAAGGCTGCTAGAATTCAATATCTTCAAAGATTTGTCTACGACTAAAATATGGACGATGGGGTTTGGACTCTGTGCATTTATTTACAACAAAAATCTTTTCCTGCACAACAGAATCCCCCACCCACCCCCAAAAAACACAGTCTTTAAGTGAAATTAGTGTGCCGGCAAGTTTTACTGATTTATCGGTTTTGTGCACCTTGTAAATATCAATTAAAACCGCATAGGAGGGGGGGAAACTACCTCGCTGATACAGTGATACAGTGACTAGAACATGTATCTCTATCAGCAAGAAGCTCTCTTATTCTTACCGCTAAAGTGCTGTCTCCCACATTGGAGGTGATGAGGCCGTCTATAGCTCCCTGCTCAGTGTCGAACTCCTGCAGCCTCTGCAAGCGACCGTGGTGGAGCCTCCTGCAGGCCAGAACTGACACTACAGACAGCAGAGCCAGAACCACCACTGGACCGAGTACAAAGACAGCTAAAGTCTCCACACGGTATGGGACTGGCTCACCTTCTGGAGCTGTGAGCAGGAGTGGAGTTTAATCAAATGCAGAGGAGAGAAAAGGAACAATTTCAAATAGTGATATATCCGAATATTAAACAACCAGCTAGAGACCACAATTGTTTTATTTGACACTGATAGGATCTGTTATCCACCTGTTGGAAGCAGAGACATCAGCGAGCTGGTGGTGGTGTTGCTGTTGCACATGTCCTGGGAGCAGCAGAAAATGGCCTGTTGGAAGGACGGAGGAGTGGAGCAATGCAAACGGATTTTCTCGGGCCCCATCAGGCAGCCGCGCTCAAACACCACCCCACCACTGCTGACTTTGACAGAGGAGAAGCAGCGCGTACCGTGGCACTGGGTGGCCAGGCATTTATGGCTATCACACAGACACGCCAACTGTCCATCTGCGGAGGAGATTATATGAGTTCACCACAGACTCATGCAGTTTCGCAATGCAATGCAACACACACACACACACACACACACACAATTATTTAAGGCACCAAGCCAAGAAAGACTTCTGTCTCACCAACTTTCTCACTCTTACTCAAACCAGCAAGCTGCCCATCTGGCGAAAAATAGCTGTGCACTGAAAGACAGAGAAGCCGCAACCACTTTGGTCATCTTAAACTGCACCAGAAAGTCAGTCTGTAGTTGCCATATGTGGAGAAAACCATGATCAAATGATAAGTCCTTCATTTTCAACTCATATTTAATTTTATTCATTGGCTAAAATATATCTAGCATGTGATTCAAACACAGCTCATTGTTAAACTGCATGTTTTTCTAACCAGCTTTGTGGAGTGATTCATCCCAGCTGGAACAATTGATCATATTATATTGAGCTTTTTTTTTTTCCTAATAAGGACCAAATACCTGTTGCAAAACTGAGCTTGTGGCAAGATTATAAGCTGGATGGAACTTGTCCGCATTGCTTGATTTCAAAATCTTTTAACAGAACACATTTCTCTTGAAAAGTCAGAACAAAGCAATGCAGTCAGATTGTGTTACACTGTTTTATCTCTATTGTCTATTCTACTGCAACTCCCAATGACACAAAGTTTTGCATCATTTGATATCTCAGATTTGTTATGGCATTTAATGTTTTAAATTTCACGAAGAGACCCATTAGTTTTGCCTGTTGAAGACACTTGGCAGTCAGCCTGTCACCTCACTTTAGATCCAGCTTTTACTTTGAAAGGTTATTCCAAGAACTCAAAAAAATATGTTACTTGGAAAGAGACCTGGATGTTGTGAGACTAGCCAACAAGAGCTGGAGAAAAACATTCAAGCCAAAAAACGTAGATTTATTCATTTATCAGAAGTTTTGGTCCAAAGTACAGTAAAAATTAGGTGCAATCCAGCCCTTTCAGAAAAAATGTCCCAATGTTTCCAATTGACAAAAAAGCCACAAGGCTGAGAGTACATGAAGATATACACAAGCAGAGCAAATGACAATATTTGTTTGAGAGAGAGCATATTGGGTAAATACGTATTCTCTGGTTAGTTTTCAAGCAAACACAGAAGGGGGCTCTGCTTTGTAAGCAGAACCAATTCAGCTAAACATGCAATCACACAAAAATGCTTTCTGGACACCTAATTAGTTGTAGCAATAATAATGTAAACGTTTTACAACACAACCGTTGGTGTTATTGTAAATATGGGAAAGGTTTATTAATATCTAGGAAACTGTTATATATGTATGTAAACTTATATCCTGAGCTTTGCAGTGACATTTCCAAATGGCAATACTGACACCTGCACCCATACCCACAAAGTCTGCATGCAGTTTAAACCTGAGCTAGACTTCAAATCATCACTCTACGCTCTATAAATCTCTTCACCAGAAATGTGTAATGACTGCCACTCCTTAACAGTTGTCACTAAAATAGACAGCTGCCAACAATAAATATTGCCCACAATAATTTGAGTGCAAAGCAAGAACAGACAACAAATAAGAGGCATCAAAGTCCGTAGGCAAAAAAACATAAACTGTACCTGTGCCCTCAGCTGATGTCTGCAGAGTCTGCAGCAGGAGCAGCAGAAGGACGTGGACGCTGCAAATATCCATGTTTCAGTGCACTGACGGAGGGAAGAAAGAGGAGCCAGAGGAGATTCAAATGAGTACACTCATGCAAAGAGGATAATTACATTTACCCCCTCTATGTATGCTAATGATTCCTGCCAAGACTTCAGACAGAAAGGAAGCAACGACTTATAATGTCTGAAAGAAAGGAGTCCTCTGTCTTTGTCAGAGCTTTATTTATGACACATACTGATAATGAAATAACTACAATAATAAAATCCTGTCGATAGTTAGACGCTAATTGCTACTGATGGCTTTGAAGGGTAAATTTCGCTCGACTGGAGGTGCTCCTCTGCAGGCTAATAGTTATTGTAACGTTAGCATTGACAGTAACTAATAATAAAAATTCCACTAGCAAGCTAACACCTTAAACGTCAATGTCACAGACTCTGGTTATGACGTTAGTAAAAGCTAAAGTAAACGAGATAGCAGAGCTACGAGCAACTTCTTTGTAAATCCTCACAGACTGAAGGTCTGCTTGTTTGCTGTAGCTAGCAGGCCATTAACAAGCGGTTTTATTAGCCGTCCACAGGCGCCTCGCAGGCGCCAGTCAGACAGACGGCTCCCCGATGCTGCTGCTGTTAGCTCTGCAAGCTAAGCTAGCTGGACAGCACAAAGCCCAGCCAGGCAGCCTGAGCGAGGACTGTCAAGAAAACAGCTAAATGAAAACATCCACATACCTGGCACAAGCGAAAGACGGAGCCTAACTCATTATGTGATGTCTGATTTATTCCTGTATTTAGTTTAAATCATCATTTCGGCGTGATTTGCAACGCAAAGAGCCGAAAGCAGGACCACAGCCCAGCCCACACTCTGGCTCTCGTCCCTTCCAGCCACACGTGACGTAATCAAAACATTATCATCAAGGTGCATTGTGGGGCGGGGGAGTCCTCCTACTTGTAAGCTAAAACAATAATATAACGTCGCTGCTATATTAATTCAGTCGGAATAACATGAAAACTATTTAATATTTAAAAGGATTAAGGTGCTACTAATAACTACAGTTTGAAGCATCGTCATTGCACTTAATGTTTTTTACTTTAATATTTTACTCCTTTTAATTTAAACAAATGTAAATCTAGATGTGTAAGAATTTGGGTAAACAATACAAATAAAATTAGCAATAGGCAACTTTACTTTAATTATATACATTTTTTTTTCATAGATGTAAAACTTGGATTTTAACACTACCATCAAAAAATATGTGATTACCCAATATGTATCATACTCAGATGCCTAAATATAAATTTAGAGGAGGAGTTGTGTATGAGCTCGTCCCCTCCAAATACACACTGCATGACTCATGCAGCTTCAGGGAACATCAGGGAGAAGTCACTGCAATTTCAGCTAAATCTTAACAGTTATCTTACACTGCAGCCTGTGTGGGTGAGCGTTCACATGGCAATCTAATATCATATACACGACTCCACAGAGGTTTGAAACAAGACAGAGAGAGATTCTTACATACAGGAACAATTTCTGGGTAAAAAGTCAATACATATTTAATTTCCTCATATAGGACATTAATTTAATAACTACCTTTGATGATTGATAGCGCAATAAAATGTATATCATCGCTCAGCTTTTCAACATTATGAGCTTGATGACCATCTTAATTGTTTAATAACTGAAAGTAATGTAATCAATTAATCTAAACTTTTGTTTTTGTTCATTTGTACACTTAACTAAATGCAAAAGTAACTTTTGATGATCACTTTTCTGTTTCTTAGCCTAACATCACAGCCACTGTCAGTCTCTGGAACAGCTTTATAGAAGTTGGCAGGTGAAGTTTTGGCTAATTTTAGATCAATGCTGGATTCTCAGTGAATCATCAGAGTGTTTTATCGTAGGAGCAACTGTTAATTTTATTCTGAGTGACAAATATCAAAGTCAGCTTTAATATTTTTTTACTGTTGATCACTGTTTTCATGACAGAAAAATGCTTCAGGGTAGAGAATATAATAATAAACAGAAGTTATATGAAATAAATGTTTCCCCTGCTAGAAGACATTCTGGGCAGAGTGATTTGAATAAGAAACATAAAAAATAAATATAATCCTTCTTGCAGTGTTGAATCATATGAGACAGATATTAATGCACCTGTGGGAAATTAAAAATTACATTTTTAGGAAAATTAATAAATTTATAAAATTATAATTTTAAGATTATGAAATGTGTCGAGATCAACTAAAGCGTCCCTTTAAAGAAAACCCTGTTTTCTCTCATTGAAAAAGACTTAAAAAACTGGATAAAGGACATATATTCACTATGAATCCTTGGTAATTGCTTGATCTAACAAATCCTCTGTGCTTAAAAATGCATTCTCTTTGTGTCTTCCAACTAAATAGAGGTGTTTCTCATTTAGAGGGCAGCAAACAGAGGAAAAAAGGGACCATGGCACACTGATTGATTTGAAGTTAAATCGTGCAACCAAACATTTTAAGATTATAATGTCCTCATTGAGGTCAAAGTGACTCTGTGCTTCCTTGTGCCTTCACTTATGCATGCAAGAGATCAGACACCCCACCCTCACCCCTAGAAAAGGGCCCCCCCGCGCTAGAAAACTGCATCAAAACTAAAAAGTCCAATCAGATGTTCTGAACAGTAACGAAGATCTAGCATAATATAAAACTGCAACTAAAACGGGGATTGGAAGAATTGATTTTCTCTGCTCAGCAAACTCTGCCTTTTTGATTGATTCAATTCTTCATTGACTCAGGGACCAGAACTTAAGTGTGTGTGTGTGTTTTTTTTTCTATGTGTGTGTGCAAAGAGAGACAGAGAGAGAAACGGGAGAATCGTATCAAGTGGCTAATATATTCCCTCCACTGGGTCCCGTCATCACGAACAATAGCCAGTGCTGTTTGTTCTTGCTTACCTGGAGTCTTAGTCTCTAGTGAGTCGGAGCAAGACCCAGCCGGTATCTGTTCTCCACAAACACGGCTCCGGCACAGAGACACATTGTCCGCAGCTTTTTTAATTAAAGACCCCAGGGTCGCCAATCTGTGCCAGGTGACCTGAACTGCTCCGAGCCTACGTGTGTCCACGACTATCCTCTCCACTGGGGATAAGGCTCAGTGGATAATTGGAGGTGGAAATGCTATACTGCTATCATGAGACGGAGGGAGGATTATCTGCTGAGCACTTTGACTTAAGAGGCGGGGATAGAGGCATAATGTAATGTTTTCTTCTTTCTACATCCAGCCTACCTGCATCTTTCTCTCACCTTTTACCCTCTCTGTTCCTCTTTCTCTTTTTCAGCCTCAGGACCAGGTTAGAGGAGGGGGGGTGGGGGGTGGGGGGAAACAGAGGGACTCTCTTACAATGAAATGCACCTGCTCCTCATCTCTGCTGTATTAGAGAGACTGTCCCAAGCAGGTTTGCTAGCAGAGCCAACATGGAGAATCCAGAGAGAAGACTGCCTGTAGCTTTCCTCCTTCTTCTGCCTCTTCTGTCTGTGAGCTGCGTCTCCAATCCCAAAACCACAGGTACATCCAAAAAAAACATCAGTTCAGGACAATGTTTCTTATTTCAATGCATGTTTTTAAGTTTTGTTTGAGATGTTTTAAAAGGTGGAGTTTGGGGGTGTAGCAATGACACATTTGCAGGTTCAGTGTATGTGTTTTTCAACATGAGAATTTGCATGTGATTTTCATTTACTTTGCAACTTTGTTTAGTTTCCTGGTGTGTGCTGTCTGACGCCGAGGAGCAGAAGTGTCTGGATTTGGCTGGGAACGCCACAGCTCGGAATATTAGAGGAACTTTGCAATGTGTCCGTGGTTTGGATGCCAGAGACTGCATGGACAAAATCAAGGTATCTGCATAAACATGGATGGAAAAGTGAATTGTGCAGTCTTCATATCATAATATGACCATTTTTACCAAATTCCACAGAAAATGAGAGGATTTGGAGCATAAACAGAAATATTATGCATGATCCTGAATAGTTCTTATGGGTAATTTTATTTTAAATCACTTTTTATCCTCCTTACATGGCCACATTTTGTTTTTTTTTTAATAAATATCACAAAAGTATCATTAGTAATATTAGTAGTAGGTCTATAAGGTTGTCATGTCATTTGAAGTATTTTCATCTGCAAATAACAAACAAAACAAGCTTGGGTTGCCAGTCGAAACAGCTTTGAAAAAAGATTTGTGACACTGACTAAATAAATGTGTTTCTTGTTGTTTTTTCTTGTTTTTGTTTTTGTCAGAATGGGACAGCAGATGCAGCCACCATGTCTGCAGATGACATCTATGCTGCTGGCTTCTGCCATGGATTAGAGCTGGCTGCAGGAGAGTCGCACAACAGAGTGGGTGAGTCACAGGTTTGAGTCCTGCAACAGCAACAGCTACAAAAAGTATGTTCACCTCACTTATGCAGGCTGTGTTATTCTTCGTCTTGTCTCTTTACTAATGAATTTCTGACTTTTTACAATTCTTCTCTGATCAAAGAAATATCCTCCACTTGCTTTCTCCCTCTTTACTTTTTCTCCAAACCCTCCTTTCAGATGGTATTAACTACTATGTGGTGGCGATGGCACGTCGCTCCTCCTCTGACTTGTCCCTGCTGGAGATGCATGAGCGCAGTTCCTGTCACCCAGGCATACGCACCACTGTGGGGTGGACGGTTCCTATTGGCTACCTGGTCAACACTTCCCAGATCAGCGTGGGGGAGCAGTGCAACTTCCCCCGAGGTGAGACAGAGCAGGACTCCAGGTAGTGACAGGATATCTGTGTGTGTGAGTGTGTGTGGTGAAGCGTGTGGATGTGTGGAGGCTATATGAGAGGTTCAAAGAGGAGAAGCAGTGATGTGGAATGAAGAGTGAAGGGATGGAGAGAACCGGAGGTAAGAGGAGAAGAGTCAGTGAGAGAACAGGGCATTTGTCTTTGTAAATGTGAGATTGATGTGTTTGTGTGTGTGTGTGTGTGTGTGTGTGTGTGTGTGTGTGTGTGTAACAGTGAGCGAATGGGGTGTATAAATGAACAAACAGATACACTGAAAGATTCAAGTTCTTCACAAGAAATAGAGGGAAGCAAGTTGAAGAAGATAAAACACTTATAAAGATTACGGCAAGTCACATTTATCCTGTTTATCTTACAGTCCCATTAAATGACTGAAGGCAACAATAATTTGATCCCAAGTCTGATTTATCTTAATCCTGCCTGTTTTCCAGAAACTATTAAAAACAAATAAATGAATTGTGGTGTTGCCCTGAGTGGCATGTTGCTTTAATTTGATAAAAATAGCCACGGCAGTTTGTTTTGAGTCAATCTCACATTCACCATCCTGATACTGTAAACTCACTCGAGCACCAAATCTGTGCCTGTAAATGGTGGATCGTTAATACAGCAATGTTTACTCCACTTTTTAATAGCTTTTTCTGGGACTGAGTGCCACAGGCAGGATGTGTTGTAGCATGAGAAAGTATTTAGAGTTGGACCACTTTTATTTTTATGGGATTTGTTTGCGATAAGAAAATAACGCCAAATGGCTTTCCAAAATTTGCTGCTACCTTATTTTTATAATCAAAAGATTAATCACTTGTTTTAGAAAATGTTAGGGAAAAAAATTAAAATGGTGGTTGCAGTTTTATAAACCCAAGTTGCTAACTTTAAATTGCTTTTTTTTTTTCAACTAACAACCCAAACCCCACAGATTTAATCACATTAAACAAGAAAAAAGCAGTTAATCTCCACAAGTCAGAAGCCAAAGAATGTTTGTAACTTTTAACTAATTATAAAGTAGTTCCTGATTCATTTTATTCAAACTGATTTAATAATTCTTTTAACTCAAAGGGTTAACTATAGTATGACCACTTTTTTTTAAAACTACACTTGTCTTAAATAGATTTATGTCATTCATTATAACTCTGGGGGAGTGCAGGAAAAGTTGGCTTTTTTAATTAACTCATCCTTTGTCTTTTTTTTGGTCTTTTTTTTCCACCAGCCGTTGGCAACTTCTTCGGTTACAGCTGCGTGCCGGGCGTCAAGGACCCCCAGCACGACCCCAGGGGCAACAACCCCAAGAACCTATGCGAAGCCTGCATAGGAGACGAGAACGACCGACACATCTGTGCCAGTAACCACAGGGAGAGGCACTACGGAGAGGCGGGAGCGCTGAGGTAATAACAGGAGAAATAATACACTAATGGCACCCAGAGGTGGATTCCTTATTACGACCTCTGCTCCTGTGTCTCCATTACTTTAGATCTATTTCAGCCTGCTGTCTCCATAAAGGAAAAATAGGAAGTAATTAGAGCTGCCAACTCAGAAAAAAAAAATAAAAAATCTAAAACAGTAATGATAGTACTAACACAGAGATGACTGTGTAATGACCCTGGAGAGATTTTGTTGGGGTCTGAAGAAGGCATGAAATGTGACATTACACGGTCATAAAAGACAAAAACTCCTTTCATTCGTTCAAACAGACTTCAAACGGATCGTAATAACAGAGAACAAACACTTTGGATGAATTCCTGTGTGCTGCAATTTCTCGCCTTTATGTTATAATTAGAGAAAATGACATGATTTCATTCACATGTATATGACTTTGTGTTGCAATGCAGCAGTGCTCGGTAAAAAAAAAAAAAAAAAAGGCCCTTGGCTTATAAGTAAAGTGTGTTTGAGAAGGGAAGAAAAGGGCTACAGGAGCTGCTTTTGAATTCTTAAAGTGCAACAATAGGCGACAGAAGGAGTTTAATTATGGTCCCCGGAGACACGCTGTTAAAATAACACATTCCCAAGTGTGCTGATTTGCATTTTACTGAGGTTTTGATCCATTAATAGATTAAATGTGGCTGATTATTCGTGTGTTTGATGTTTTCCATTCAGGTGTGTGGCAGAGAACCTGGGCGACGTGGCCTTTGTGAAACACACGACGGTCTTTGACAACCTGGACGGTCAGTGTTTGTTTTGTGTTTCACAGACGACGCCACTGTTTATGTAATGATATAATTTAATAATTGTCATGATTTAGGATGAGGTTACTCGAGGCCAGCGGGGGAGTGCTAGTCCCTGTCAAGACACAGGATGTCAGTGTTTCACAATGTTTCTCATGAGAGGGTTTTACAGTGAGTGAAATCAGCAATACAGTAAAGAGAATATGCTGACATGTTATGATATATGTGTGTGTGTTTGTGAGACAAAGATGAAAAAAGACAGTGGACGATCAGATTGAAAGAAAAAATAGGCGAGGAAGGGAAAGAAACGCATCGATCAGACAGGAAGGGACGGACAGCGGTTCAGACATTTTGTCCAGCTAAGAAGTGTCCTAATTCTCTGTTTGCTGCATCTGCTCCTTCGCTCTGGGCAACATCCAAAATTAATGGTGATCATTATCGCAGTCACGCAACACAGACTTTGCTGGTACAGCCGAGAAGGTGCAGTTTGACACCAGCTCCACAAACACTGTAGCTGTTTAACGAAGCATGCTTTCTCATATGGTTCAGAAATGTCCGGAGTCGCACCAATTAACGGAGGTCAGGAAAACACAGAAGGTCTGTGCTGTTGTCTTGGGAGGGAGGAAGGAAGTAGCTTCAAGGTCGCTTGACTTTCCCTCTTGTTTATTTGGCTAAATTGGGTTTTCTTTGTTTTTTAATTTCTTAGGAAACCTTTTGTTGGGTTTAGTTAATAAAACTACTTGTTTAGGTTCAGGAAAGAACATATTTGGTTCAAAAGAAATAAATCAAAGTTGATTCTGATAGTTTCACGGGTTTATAGTGAGAAGTCAATTGAACACTTGTGTGTTTTTTACTTCTAAATATAACTTATCATTTTTCATCAAAGGTATTATAGTCGTTATTAAATGACCACTGACTCGTATTGTGCTATTTCTTCTTTTTTTTTAAATAGCTACATACTGCCCCATTTATTTTCATTTTAATTCTTGTTAATGATGCTCTTTTGAGTGGAAGTTCTGAATAGGTTTGAATCAAAATCTGACGCACTTTCCCTCCTCTCCTGCCCAGGTAAGAACCAGGAGTCCTGGGCCCTGGACATGGAGCTAGAGGACCTGAAGCTGCTGTGCCCAGATGGGTCCGAAGCAGGTTTAGACCAGTATGAGCGATGTCACCTGGCCGCCGTCCCTACCAACGCTGTGGTGGTGCGCATGGAGGACAAGTGTCGCGTCTGGAAATACCTGGAACGTTTACAGGTGGGAACAGACTGCTGAAGTTACATCAACAGCATGTATGTGTGTGAGAGAGACAGAGTGTGTGTGTTATTCTGCAGAAAAGTGTGTTTATATCTGTCTCTGTGGAGTCTCTGTTATCGATCAGCACGTCTCAGAGCGCAGGTTCCTGCTAAACTGTCATCCTTCTTCCTTACCGAGTTTGTGTGTGGGAGACGCCAGGATGACTGATACATCCTGTGCCGATCCCCTGGCTATACACACACAAACACACACACAAACACACACACTAACACACACACACACACACGTATGCAGAGCACGCCAACGCACATCCATACAAGCCCTCATGCGTTTTTGTCACACACTTTCTCTCTCCTGCAGAATGTGTTTGGCAACGCCACCGAGGGCTTCAGCCTGTTCAGCTCAGCAGGCTATGGCGCATCCGATCTGCTCTTCAGTGATGCCACCCACCACCTGCAGAGGGTTCTGGGTAGCTACACCTCTTGGCTGGGCCCCACTTACACCACAGTGCTGCAGGCCTTCGAGTGTGAGGGTAAGAGAGTGTGTGTGTGTGTGTGTGTTTTTTTCTGTGTGTAAAAAGTGTGTTGGATTTTCTGATGAAGAGCGGGTGGTTAAGGAGGATTGCGTTCTCCGTTGTGTGTGTGTGTGTGTGTGTGTGTGTGTGTGTGTGTGTGTGTGTGTGTGTGTGTGACGGGGGGTGTGTATTAGCCAGGCTCACAGAGACAAAAGGCATATTGATTGGCA